>BSBK01013418.1:0-157500 GCA_027943335.1 Chamaecyparis obtusa | reverse complement strand
CCCCATTTCACAATAATTAAAAATATTCCATACCATAGATCACTTCTTTTCCTTCAGTATCATCTCAACCGACTACCCCCCCTAAGGAGTATATCCTTATTACATCAATCCAACAAAGATTTCCAATACAAAACATTGAACTGATGCTACAACATCACTTTAATTTTGTGTTGGTAGGGGAATGATCCCCAACTTTCCTCCTAGATACTCAAATGTATCCTTTTGATGCAGGAGCATCCTGGGTGTAAGAGCAATCTTGCATCACCCAAAAATATTTATGTTTTTATATTCAATAAGGGTTATTTTGTGCAGAGCTGCTATTTATGGAAAGTTACTATTTTTGGTAATTTTTGTATGTGCTCAGAATGATCTGATTTCTTTCTTGGAGGTTCATTTTGGTTATATAAGTCTTCCAGTAAAGTTTCGTTGCCAGATCAAGTGTATATTGGAAGATATTGAAGATTTTCAGTTTTGGCAGCAGGGTACAGAAACTTTGAACTCAGTTTTGAAGGCTTTAGAGGCCCCGGATGAGGTCAAAAATTTGGGTGACGGGAGCTTGCGCAGATCAAGCCTGTAGAGTGCTTCGTGGCATTTCCGAAATGGGGTTATAATAGCCGATCGGGTCAATTGGTGATGACTTATGGTCTTCGGAAGTTGGGCCACCTGAAATGGCAAAAAATAATTTTCTTCAAAATTTCTGTTCGGGTTTCAAAGGTTATCTTGAGCCGACTATGATGTAATGAAATGTAAAATAAATTAATTCTAAGTTTGGTCGGCCTTATTGGCTAAAATTCTGGAACCTTCCCAGGCGGTGAAAAATTGCCTATATAAGAAAGGCTGTATTATTGTCTTAGGCAGTTCAGAATAGTTCTGGGTAGTAGATCTGGGTAATAGTTCGAGGCTTTGTCCTACAGAATATTGTAAGGAATGCCCATGTGGCTTTGCATATTGTAATTCTGAAAGTTTGTAATTCCACATTTGTGGAGATAATAAGAAGCCAATTTTCTGTTCTTGCATATTATTGTTGTTGTTTCTCTATTTCTGTTATGTGTTTGTGGTATTAAGGGGAGCACCCTTCATCAAGTGGTATCAGAGCAGGTTTTCTTGAGTGTGTAAATAGATCGCCGACTGTGAGGCAGTTTGCACCAGGACCGTGGCTAGAGTTTCAGCGCGCATCGCAAAAATGCCTCCACGGAGGGAACGTGGCGGAAGAGCTGGTGTTGTGACACCTGAGGTTAGAGAGCTGCAGAGACAAGTGCGAGCATTGCAAGAAGAGATTCACAAAGGAATGAATCTTAATGTCAGAGACGAAAGTGAGGATGAAGCCGAAGAAGAATATCAAGAAGGAGAAATTGAAATTGTGAACCAGGAGGAAGAAAGACTTTTTCGGGCGATTTTCAAGATTGGGAAAAGACCTAAGATTGAGGTTCCTACATTTTTTGGAAATCTTAACCCAGAGGAATTGATCGACTGGATCAATGAATGTGAAGAATATTTTGAGTATGAAGATGTTGAGGATCCTGATAGGGTCAAATTTGCGAAGGCCAGATTGAAAGGTCATGCGAAGATCTGGTGGCAAGAAATTCAATTAGAGCGAAATAGAAGAGGGAAAGATAAAATCACAAGATGGGATCGGATGGTGGATAAGTTGAAGCGATAGTTCATTCCTGTTGATTATGAGCTTGACCTACTGAAGAAAATGCAGAGTTTGAAGCAAGCAGGAAGATCTGTTCAGGAGTATACAGAGGAGTTCTACCGACTTCTCATCAGAACAGGCCATGCAGAAGCTGATAAGGAGAAAGTTGCCCGATACCTTAATGGGTTAAGGCCAAGCATTCAGGAGGAGTTGAATCTGGTTCGAATGAACAGTATTGAAGAGGCATACCAGTTTGCCCTAAAAGTAGAGGAAAAGCTGAACAAGAAGTTCGAGAGCAGACAAAACGGAAGGGGTCGCGGTGGACGATCTGGTGGATGGTCATATGGTGACCGAAATGAAGATCTGAAAAAGAAGGATGAGGCCAGTAGCAGTCAGAATCAGCGTGAAAATAATTCCAATCGCTTCCAGGATCAGAATAATAGAGATCAGAGAGGAAGAGGAAGAGGAAGAGGACAAGGATCTGGAAGAGGTGGCTTCCGTGGAACATGTTTTCACTGTGGAGAAGAAGGTCACAGGGCATTTGAATGTCCTCAGCACCAAGGCAGAATAGACAGGAGAAATGAAGGCCAGGCCAGAGTTGCACATGTAGATGAAGATGCTAGATCATCAAATTCTGAAGATGCTGAAAGAGGAGAAACGCTAATTAATAAAAGAGTCTTGCTGAGTGGTGAGAATGAACCTGAACAAAGGAGGAGCCTGTTTCGCACCAGATGCAAGTGTGAGGGTAAATGCTATGATGTGATTATCGATAGTGGAAGCACTGACAATTTGGTGTTAGAAGAGATGGTGACAAAGTTGAAGCTCAAGAGACAGAAACACCCACATCCATATCGGATTGCCTGGGTGCAGGATGACCACAAGGTCATGGTCAGTGAACAGTGCCCGGTAAAGTTCAAGATCGGCGGATACCAAGATGAGGTATTGTGTGATATCATATCTATGGATGCATGTCATATGTTGTTGGGTAGACCATGGCAGTTTGACAGATGTGCTGTACATGATGGTCGTGCGAATACCTATTCCCTGACAAAGGATGGAGTGCAACATAAGCTAAAACCATTGAAGGAGACTGAAGAAAAGGTATGTGGTACTGCAAGGATAACTCTTGTTGATGGAAGAAATTTCCTAGATGGTATGAGGCATGAGCATGTATGTTTTGCTTTAATTCCAAAAGCTGGTAAAGAGGAAGTAGAAGATGTTCCTGTCAAAGTTACAGATTTGTTGAATGAGTTTTAGGATATTGTATCCGATAACGTGCCTGATGGATTACCACCAGTCAGGAAGATCAGTCATCAGATGGACTTGATCCCAGGAGCGAGTTTGCCGAACAAGGCAGCACACAGAATGACACCTGCAGAAAGTGAGGAGTTGAACAGACAAGTACATGAGTTGTTATAGAAAGGATTGATCCGTGAGAGTCTGAGTCCCTGTGCTGTACCAGCGGTATTAGCACCAAAGAAGAATGGAGAATAGAGGATGTGTACAGATTCTAGGGCAATAAACAAGATCACAATCAAGTACAGGTTTCCATTGCCACGAATGGATGCTATTATGGACTGTTTGAGTGGAGCTGTGTATTTTTCAAAGATAGATCTAAAAAGTGGATATCATCAGATTCGGATCAGAGAAGGAGATGAATGGAAGACTGCCTTCAAGACAAAGGAAGGACTGTATGAGTGGTTAGTCATGCCTTTTGGGCTAACCAATGCACCGAGCACTTTCATGCGGCTCATGAACGAGGTTCTGAAAGAATTTCTAGGTAAGTTTGTCATTGTTTATCTAGATGATATTTTGATCTTTAGTAAGACATTGGAGGAGCATATGATGCATATTCGTATGGTATTTGAGAAGCTGAGAGAAGAGAAATTGTTGATTAATTTGAAGAAGTGCAGTTTTGTGAAGAAAGAGTTAGTGTATTTGGGATTTGTAGTTTCAGCAGAAGGTCTAAAAATGGACCTAGAGAAGGTACAGGCTATCCTTGAATGGCCTACTCCAAGGAGTGCTACTGAGGTAAGATCTTTTGATGGTTTGGCTAGCTTTTACAGAAAGTTTATCCAAAATTTTAGCAGTATTTGTGGACCCTTGACTGAAACAATGAGAGGGGATAGAAAAGAATTTAAGTGGACTAATGGGGCAGAAAAGAGTTTTCAATTATTGAAACAAAAAGTTACAGAACAACCTGTTTTAGCACTTCCAGATTTTAATAAGGTGTTTCAAGTAGATTGTGATGCTAGTGGTACTGCAATAGGAGCTGTTATGAGCCAAGAAGGTAAACCTGTTGCGTATTTCAGTGAGAAATTAAATGATGCCAAGAGAAAATATTCTGTTTATGATCAAGAATTTTATGCTATAGTTCAGGCATTGAAAAAGTGGAGGCACTATCTACTTCCTAAGGAGTTTGTTTTGTATACTGATCATCAAGCTTTGCAATATTTGAATAGTCAAGGAAAGTTGAATCAGAGACATTTGAAATGGGTTGAGTTTTTGCAGAGTTATACATTTATTTTGAAACACAGGAGTGGAAAGTCTAATAGGGTTGCAGATGCTCTTAGCAGAAGGCAACTATTGCTGATAGAAATGCAGATTGAAGTGGTTGGGTTCAAGGAACTCAATAATTTGTATCCAGAGGATCCTGATTTTGGTGAAGCTTGGAAAGCTTGTACAGAACCTGTTACTCTAGACAGGATGAAATGGCTGGATTTCATCATCCAGGATGATATGCTATTCAAAGGGAGTCAATTGTGCATTCCACGAAGTTCTATGAGGGAGAATCTCATCAAGGAGAAGCATAGCGGAGGATTGGCTGGACATTTTGGTCGTGACAAAACCCTTTCTTTGGTTAGTGAGAATTACTATTGGCCACAGTTGCAGCAAGATGTGAAGAAGTTTGTACAGAGTTGCAGAGCATGTCAGATGGTGAAAGGAGTGAAGCAGAATACAGGATTGTATCAGCCTTTACCCGCACCAGAGAAGCCTTGGGAGGATATCAGCATGGACTTTGTTCTTGGTTTACCGAGGACTCAGCGGGGGCATGATTCAATTTTTGTGGTGGTTGACAGATTTTTAAAGATGGCACATTTCATTCCCTGCAAGAAGACTAATGATGCTGTTCATGTAGCAGAATTGTTTTTCAGAGAGGTAGTGAGACTTCATGGTTTGCCAAGGACCATAGTTTCAGATCGGGACACTAAGTTTGTTGGATATTTCTGGTGTACATTGTGGAAGAAGTTGAAGACAGATTTGAAGTTCAGTTCATCACATCATCCACAGACTGATGGATAGACAGAGGTGGTGAATAGGAGTTTGGAAAATTTGCTGAGATGTTTGGTTGGAGATAAGCCAACAGGATGGGATTTGATTTTACCACAGGCGGAATTTGCATACAATAATTCTGTCAACAGGAGCACTGGTAAATCACCATTCCAGATTGTATATGGAAGTAGTCCAAGAAATGCATCTGAATTGAGAAAGATAGATAAAGGAGAAATAAGTAGTGCTGAAGCTGAAGATTTTGTAGAACATTTGAAGAACATCCATGAGGAGGTGAGGAAGCATATTACCAAGATGAACGCACAGTATAAGGCTAAGGCAGATGAGAAAAGGAGGTATAAGGAATTTCAGGTTGGTGATGAAGTCATGGTTCATTTGCGGAAGGAGCGGTTTCCAGTTGGTACATATAACAAGCTGAAAATGAAGAAGTTTGGACCATGCAGGATATTGAAGAAACATGATTCAGGAAACGCATATGAGGTAGAATTGCCTACTGAGCTAAATATTTCACCAGTGTTTAACATTTCAGATCTGACAGAGTATCATGAGGGAGGTGTTGAAGATGAGATCACAGCAGCACAGTGGAGTATTCCAGCAACTAGTTCAAACACTAAGGAGATCGAAGATATACTGGACAGTCGTGTTGGTAGAAGCACAAGGAACATGACATATGAAGAATATCTGGTCAAGTGGAAAGGATGACCTGTTGAAGATTCATCATGGTTGACAAAGGAGGAGGTTAGCTGTCTTGGTTTTCCTCTGCACACCTGAGTCGTGACAGGGTCACTTCTCCAATTACCCCAGGTGTCTGATGCAGGAGCATCCTGGGTGTAAGAGCAATCTTGCATCACCCAAAAATATTTATGTTTTTATATTCAATAAGGGTTATTTTGTGCAGAGCTGCTATTTATGGAAAGTTACTATTTTTGGTAATTTTTGTATGTGCTCAGAATGATCTGATTTCTTTCTTGGAGGTTCATTTTGGTTATATAAGTCTGCCAGTAAAGTTTCGTTGCCAGATCAAGTGTATATTGGAAGATATTGAAGATTTTTGGTTTTGGCAGCAGGGTACAGAAACTTTGAACTCAGTTTTGAAGGCTTTAGAGGCCCCAGATGAGGTCAAAAATTTGGGTGACAGGCACTTGCGCTGGTCAAGCCTGTAGAGCGCTTCGTGGCATTTCCGAAATGGGGTTATAATAGCCGATCGGGTCAACTGGTGATGACTTATGGTCTTCGGAAGTTGGGCCACCTGAAATGGCGAAAAATAATTTTCTTCAAAATTTCTGTTCGGGTTTCAAAGGTTATCTTGAGCCGACTATGATGTAATGAAATGTAAAATAAATTAATTCTAAGTTTGGTCGGCCTTATTGGCTAAAATTCTGGAACCTTCCCAGGCGGTGAAAAATTGCCTATATAAGGAAGGCTGTATTATTGTCTTAGGCAGTTTAGAATAGTTCTAGGTAGTAGATCTGGGTAATAGTTCGAGGCTTTGTCCTACAGAATATTGTAAGGAATGCCCATGTGGCTTTGCATATTGTAATTCTGAAAGTTTGTAATTCCACATTTGTGGAGATAATAAGAAGCCAATTTTCTGTTCTTGCATATTATTGTTGTTGTTTCTCTATTTCTGTTATGTGTTTGTGGTATTAAGGGGAGCACCCTTCATCACCTTTTATAGTGTCTTAGTAAAAATATCTACAACCTTATCCTTAGTTGACTAATACTCCAACTACACCTCTTTCTCCTTAACTTTCTCTCTAAGAAAATTGTAATTAATTGCAATATGCTTGGTCTTAGAGTGCATCATAGGGTTCTTGGATATGCTAATAACACTAGTATTATCATAATAGATAACCACTAGTATAGTTACCTTTTCCTTAATACCTTCGAATAACTGATTCATCCAAGAAACTTGTGTGAAATTGATAGCATCAAAAACATATTCTACTTCTATAATAGACTGAGAAATACAATTTTTCTTTTTCCTTATCCATGACACAATTCTTTCTCCAAGAAAAAAAATCCTCCAATTATTTTATTCCTATCATCCAGATTACTTGACAAGTCTATATCAGTGAAAACAATCAAAGTAAAATCTCCTTTGTGATCATACCAGAGACCATAGTCTTTAGTCCCTTTTAAGTATCTAAATATTCTCTTCACAACCACCATATGGCATTCCTTTAGATTAGATTGAGATATTCCAACAATCCCAACTACATGTGCTATATCAGAACTACTATGAAAAACATAATGCAACTTACCCATCATGGATATGTATAAGGTTGTGTTCAACTCTTTAGAATCATCTTACTTGGATATCTTACAATTGGTCACCATTGGAGTTCCAACTGGTTTAGAGTCTTATAACCCAAAAGTCTTCAATACTTCCCTCGCATACTTTTTCTAATTGATGTAGATTCTATCAATGAGATGAGATATATGCAATCCAACAAATAATTTAATCTCTACAAATATTTACATCTCAAATTATGTTCTTATTTCATCTACAAATGTA
This sequence comes from Chamaecyparis obtusa, assembly GCA_027943335.1. Classification (NCBI taxonomy): domain Eukaryota; kingdom Viridiplantae; phylum Streptophyta; class Pinopsida; order Cupressales; family Cupressaceae; genus Chamaecyparis; species Chamaecyparis obtusa. The sequence goes on along the minus strand of BSBK01013418.1, from coordinate 150,055 downwards.
ATGCTCATATCATCATTCCCACCAAAAATCATGTCATCCACAAAAACTTTAGCAATAAAAAATTGGTCATCCTTCTCAATCTTCAAGTAAACATTGTTGTGTTCATTTTTCCTTATGAAACTAATCTTCATCATATATGAGTGGAGTCTCTCATACCATTTCATTGGTGCCTTCTTTAATCCACAAAGTTCTTTTTGTAGCTAGTACACCATATCTTCTTCATCCGATAGTGAAAAACATTAGGTTGTTCTATGTAATCTTCCTCTTTCAAAATTCCATTCAAAAATATAGATCTAACATATATTTGGAAAACAACCTTTATAAGAAGCATATGCTAGAAAAATCCTCACTCCTTCAAGTCTATCCATTGGTGCAAAAGTATCTCCATAGTGAAAGCCTTGTTGTTCTTTATTGGTTTAAGTTTCATATTCTTATCAATCGGTGAACTTGTGATTGTTGGCTGTAAGTTAAAGAAGTAAAAAGTTGCATATATCTTGGATTAATGATTCACACCCCATCTTAGCAATCTTGGACCCTTATGACTAACAATTTGTATCATATATCTAGTTCTCTTTTGTGGTGAAGCTTAACATACTGAGGTCGCCTGATCTAATAATGATCATGAAGGAAGGTCCTACACACACACACACACACACACACACACACACACATGTATATATATACATACATATATGTATATATATATACATATATATATATATGTATATATATATACATGTATGTATATATATACATGTATGTATATATATACATGTATGTATATATATATAGATAGATATATATATATATATATATACATGTATGTATATATATACATGTATGTATATATATATATATATATGTATGTATGTATGTATATATATATATATGTATGTATGTATGTATGTATGTATGTATATATATATGTATGTATGTATATATATATATATATATATATATATATATATATATATATATATATATATATATATATATATACATACATACATATATGTACATACATATACATATATGTATATATACACACATATATATGTATGTACATATATGTATGTATATATATATATATATATATATATATATATATATATATATATATATATATATATATATATATATATATATATATATATATATATCGGTCGGTGACACATGATGTAGGTACCATTCATTGTCTCCACCTGGCTACACAGGTCTGAGCATGCCTTCAAAATCCTCAAACTATTGTTGTGTGGAGATTTAACCAAGCTACTCTCAAGGTTACCTATGCACTTAGTTTATGTTAGGAGGTTAACCTATTTGAGGAATGCAAATGCAGTCTTATGATGTTATGATGTGGATTATGTTATGATGTTGGTTGGATTTCTGGTAAAAAGTGTGTGTTGGAGCTCTAAATTTTGGGCAAAATTTGGACTCCTATATAGTGATAAAACCCTAAAAAATGGCCTCTTAATTTCTATGAAAAATAATTAATGATGGAGTAAATGAAATGGGATAAAATATTACATTAATTTTTAATTAAAAAGTTGAGATATTATGGAAGGAAGCTCTGTGACAAGAACAATAAAAATTCTATGATCAAAGCCTTCAGAAAATGCTGGAATTTTGACCTACTGCAAAGATGATGTCGACAGAGGTAGAAGCTTGTCAAATTTGAAAAATCTAAAAGAGACCTAGTTTGGGAAATCAAATTTCCTATCTCCTTTTAAAATCTTAGCCTTCCATGAGGTGTTTTGGGTTTTCAACCAAGCCCAAATCCGAAAGATAGGTAGTTATTTTTTAATTAGTTTATCATTTTTCAAAATAATTTGTAATAAGGGTGTGCCTTTTCACCCTAAAGAGGTGTGAAAGCCACTCAACCATGTATATATACATAATGTAAAATATAAAGATGGACAATACAATTAATATTTTCATAGAATAGAATTTGATCACAACTGCTATATGAACTCTAATGTACTATTTTTTCAACATTAATAAAGATAGGTGCTCTTCTTTTTTGTTTGTTGTTATAAGTTATATGTTTTCAATTAGTCTTTTAGATTACTCTGTGAACCAGGGTATCCTACTGTGTTCTTTCATTGATTCATTTGTTTAATTTAATTTATACAATTTGAATAGCAGTTGCATGGTCTGAGAACCTATTATTGTTCCTTTCGGGCTCTTAAGTTGGGTTAAAATCCATAGGACTAATTGTATAAATTATTTAAATTTTTGTCTCAACTGAAGCTTGTAGGATGATGGTCCCGCTTTATAGGAGTGAGTTACCTTAAAACCCTCTCTACTTGTATGTAGGATTGAAAGTTTTATAACTCTATAGCCCAAGTATTTAGAAGACACTGATCTAACTATTATTTGGAAATTTTCATTTAGCTCATACTTTGTGGTTTGTATATTATATAATCATTATTTCAAAAATATTACTTTTGAGTCCTTAGTTTAATCCACTTTAGTCAAGATTTATAGAATAGAGATTATTAGAGGATTTTTTGCTTTCCTCCAAGGATCATTCACCACCTTGGGGGGAACTTTGTTTATTTATGTATGTAGTTGTGCAACATAGATAATTTGATAGTTTAAAGTGAATTTAGGCCTACCAGTCTTGGCTTGATTAAGCTATAATTGCAAGGGTATCTGTGTGTACCTGTCAGTTGGCCAAAAGTGATCCATCCTTTTTGGACACCAATAAATTGGAGAATCTACTAAGGAGAGTTTCTCATAATATATATTGTGAAGTTACCTAGAATTTTAGATTTCGTAGATCAGAATTAGAAAGTAGTTATATTAGTTTGTTTGGAAGCACATTCTACTGGAAGAAAGAACCTAGAAGCAAGACATTCCTAAAATGAGGTGGCAACTCTATTTAACAAAATATTTCAGTTAGTGACTCTACAGAGGGAGAAGACCTAGAAGGAGATAAGTAAAGTTTTCCTCTGTAAAGAGGTGGTGACTCTATTGAAAAGAACATAATGTATTTAGAAAAAAGTTACTACAAATTTAAATATTTAGTATGTACCAAAATACATGCTCACATAAATTATCAAACTTTTGTGACCCAAGACCAAAATTCATTATTGAAGTATATAGACCATTGAGTTTTGATAACATCCTTAGTGGTTAGAAAGATTTTCCTCTTAAAATAAAAAAATATGTTCCAAAATTTTGTGGAGATGGATTAGAATCACCAACGGAGCATTTGTGGGCATTTTCTAAATTTATTCTAGATTGTCATATCCATGCAGAAGATGTGATTATGAAACTATTTGTAAGATCATTGACAGATCATGCAGGTTTACTTTTTAGTAAGACACCTGAACAAAGTATATCATCATGGAGAGTGCTTGAGAAATGGTTTCTTGATATGTTTCATGATGCAAGTGAAGATGATATGCATTATGAATAGGACAAGATTCAAGATTACAATATGGAAGATGACTCTTACATGTCTCCACTTGATACATTTTTTAGCTTGGAGAGATTTGAAGGGGAGTCTTCTGCACATTTTCTGATAAGAACGGTGGACATTCTTTGAGAAATACCTTCAAACATTATGCGTTCACAAAAAAAAATCATGAGAAAGGTCAAAAAATTGGGAATTACATCAGATGATCCTTCTGTAAAGCTCCTTATGCATATATTAGAAGATGATGAATACAAAAAGGGGAGGCTATTGCTCAGATTAAACAAGACCTTGTTCTTGATGATTATCTTGGTGAGGAAGATGAATGCACTAGTCATGCAGAAGATAAAGAAGCATACATTCATGAGAACTATAATAATACTTGTGATGACACAGAGGATAAAAATTTGGATCAGATTGAAGAAGAATGTGTACATGATGAGATGTGTATGGAAACATGTATCAATGACCATGATGATGAGGAAGAAAAACTTCTTAGTACAATAGAAATTTCAGCTTTATTAGACATAGAATACCAAAGACAAGCTGAGAAGAATGGTCCAAATTTTTTCTCAATCCACCATGGTAAGGAGATAGACAGATCAGCCCATATTCAAGAGAAATCAAATTATGGAGATGAAATAGAACTGCATGAACAGGAGGAAGTTTCAGGAGATAATGTCAATGAAGATGTTAGTCTTGTTGATGAAAAACTTGATGATCCAAATGAAAATTCTCATGAATCTATGCCTAAATGCTCTATGTTCTTGAATCTAGTGTTTGAAGAGGAAGTAGATGAAGATATGTCTAATTTCTCTATGTTATTTAATCCGTTGTTTGAAGAGGATCCTTTATGCAATGGAATCCATCAACATCATAATGAAGATAATAGTCCTAATTTTAAAGTTGATGAAACTCATGAAGTGCATTCAGAGGGTGAGATATCTTGGAGTTCATCCTTTGAGCCAAAGTTACACCAAACATATGAAGATGAGATGGAATCAGCTAGACATGATGAAGAGAATGTGTTGAAGCATAGTTCTAAAAATTTTAGAAATATCCCAGCTGATCAAACTCTTGGTGAGAGAGAATTTTTACTTCTTGAAGATAAGCTATTCTCAAAGCCTTTTGGTGAGGAGAAAAAAAATCCAAAATATAGAGATGGGACAAATTGTGAACAGGAAGGTATCCCAAAAAAGAAGACTAACCTAGAGGTTTGTATGATTAACCAAAATCTTCTATTCAATAAGGATTACAACGAACCTGATGATTTCTCAAGGGATGAACATAGATTGGATGCCAAAGAAAGTATTGATGAAGCGATGAGAATTGTCTATAAGGATGACATGAGTAATGCAACAAGGTTAAAGGTGTTATGTGATTAGAATCAGGTGTTCAATAAAGGAAGTGAGTTTCATTTTTTTCGGGGGCCTGGGGCCACCCAATTTTACTTTACATTAGATTAGTATGGATACTTGGTCTACTTCTCTAGAGATAGCTAGAATCTCGCTATGCTCACATGGAGCATATGTCCCCAGAAAGAGCCTGTTGGAGCTCTAAATTTTGGGCAGAATTTGGCGTCCTATATAGTGATAAAACCCTAAAAAATGGCCTCTTAATTTCTATGCCAAATAGTTAATGATGGAGTACATGAAATGGGATAAAATATTAAATTAATTTGCAATTAAAAAATTGAGATATTATGGAAGGAAGCTCTGTGACAAGAACAATAAAAATTCTATGATCAAAGCCTTCAGAAAATGCTGAAATTTTGACCTGCTGCAAAGATGATGTTGACAGAGGTAGAAGATGGTCAAATTTTAAAAATATAAAAAAGACCCCATTCGGGAAATCAAATTTCCTATCTATGGTAAAAATCTTAGCTTTCCATGAGGTGTTTTGGTTTTTCAACCAAGCCCAAATCCGAAAGATTGGTAGTTATTTTTTAATTAGTTTATCATTTTTCAAAATAATTTGTAATAAGGGTGTGTCTTTTCACCCTAAAGAGGTGTGAAAGCCACTCAAACATGTATATATACATAATGTAAAATGTAAATATGGACAATACAATTAATATTTTCATAGAATATAATTTGATCACAACTGCAATATGAACTCTAATGTACTATTTTTTAACATTAATAAAGATAGGTGCCCTTCTTTTTTAGTTGTGGTTATAAGTTATATGTTTTCAATTAGTCTTTCAGATTAATCTGTGAACCAAGGTATCCTACTATGTTATTTCATTGATTCATTTGTTTAATTTAATTTATACAATTTGAATAATAGTTGCATAGTCTGAGAACCTGTTATTGTTCCTTTCAGGCTCTTAAGTTGGGTTAAAATCCACAGGACTAATTGTATAAACTATTTAAATTTTTGTCTCAACTGAAGCTTGTAGGATGATGGTCTCACTTTACAGGAGTGAGTTACCTTAAAACTATCTCTAATTGTATGTAGGATTGAAATTTTTCAGACTCTATAGCCCAAGTATTTAGAAGGCACTGATATAACTATTATTTGGAAATTGTCATTTGGTTCATACTTTGTGGTTTGTAGATTATATAATTATTATTTCAAAAATATTACTTTTGAGTCCTTAGTTTAATCCACTTTAGCCAAGATTTATAGAATAGAGATTATTAGAGGATTTGTTGCTTTCCTCCAAGGATCATTCACCACCTTGGGAGGAACTTTGTTTATTTATGTACGCAATTGTGCATCATAGAGAATTTGATAGTTTAAAGTGAATTTAGGCCTACTAGCCTTGGCTTGATTAAGCTAGAATTGCAGAGGTATTAGTGGGTACCTATCAGTTGGCCAAAAATGATCCATCATTTTTGGGCACCAACAGTGTGTATATATATGTTTAGTTTATATCTGTGTTATTATTAAGTGTACGTTATATGTGTATACAAATATGTGGTTGCACACACATATATACCTCTGCATATATAAATATTATTACTTGTGTGTGTTTTATTTATTTGTACAAAGCTATTTTAATTTTTGATAAAATATATTGCATAAAAGTAAAAATAATAATAATAGATAATGAAATGAAGCTCCTATTAGTAAAACTAGCTATCTAGGAGGGAGTTGATCTCGAGTCCTTCTAGAAGTTAGGCTAGTTTGATTCCAAGTGGGCTATGTATGTTTCTTGAAAGCTTTATATTTATTCTTTTTCTTATAGGTTTATTTGGAGGTTATTTTAATTAAATTTAATAAGAAATTTTATTATGTGTTTACAAGAATGTTGGTTTGATTTTTCCAACCAACTATGGAAGTTGGAGAAGTTGCTTCCCATAAAGAAACTCCTTGAACCATATAGTTGGAGGATAAATCAAATGAATTTGGGAAAATTTGGGGATGAGATATTTTGGAAGAAAGAAATTTGGTAATTCTTGCAAATTGGTTCTGGAAGTCATATGGGGGAAATTTTATCTCCATGTTTTATTGATCACCTTTCTGTGAGTGTATTTGGGGAAATTTTTCTGAAGAAGGAAGATAGGATTGGTTGTCAGAGGAGAATCTACTAGGAGGCTACCACCTCAAAGCTTGGAGGTACTACAAGGTGTTAGGAATAGTCCCAAGAGATAACTGAGAAGGGGGGGGGGAGGGGTGAATCAGTTATCCAAAAGATTCAATTCTTTATCCAATTAAGTATACTTAAACATAAAACATAAACGCAATGAAAGAACACATGAACACAACACCAATATTTTGGTTACAGGGAAACTCAAATAGGTAAAAAATCCGATGGGAATTGGCACCCACTAATATTTTGTACTAGTGTATTATGATCCTTGTTAGAAGATCCTTAACCTCATTAGGAGTGTCTTTACAGTGCTTTAAGTATTGTAGACCTGGTCAAGGGTCAGACCCTGTTAGGAGTCTTTTACAATTTTCCTTGTTAGGGGAGAGGACACACTATTTGAGAGCTCACTGCTCAAAGGTACGAAGGATACAACCATCTGAATAATAGATACACACTATATCTAGATCTTGGTGAACTGTTCTTTGACCTATTGTTTGGATCAGTTCCAAGGTATAGCACAAATACTTTACTTGGTCACATAGCCCTTCCTTTGATGGTTCTACACTTCACACACTCTGCTCTGCTCTGCTTAATCAACCATGAACCATAATCAAGAAATCACAAATGACTACCTATAAATATCTATCCTCTAAATGATATAATCAAGTTGGCCTATTAGAACCACCTTGAAATAATTTTAGAGAAACCATAAAAAACTTAGATAAACATTTGGTCGGCTCTACTATGCACACAACACATTCTAGGACCTGTTCAATAAGATAATTGTAGACACATGCTAAACACTGTTGACTCTACCAAAACAATAGGATCTTTCTCCTCAAGCTGAATTACTTCATGTGCTCTTAACCAAACATCAATAACTCTTTTCTAAGCTTAACTCCAAGGGTGCATACCCAAAAGATAGGTGCAACTCTAGAACCAATAAAATCTCTGTCAACTCTTCTGAATAAACATAGGAAACTGCTACTGTCGAATAGCGACTACATAACTTCACTTCTACTGAATATCAGACTATGAATCCATGACTGAAACATCACTAACATATCTTCAACATATATCCAAGCATGCAAGGCTCCATGATAACTGTATGAACAACCATACATAGAACACTACCTATTACTCTGTCAGGAACACTACTGACACAAGCTACTATATAACTGTTTGTACTAATAGTTAACCTCTGCACCCATGATATCATGCTAATATTATGTCCATGCTACATATATTTAAATCTTACTACATAAGACTTCCACTCATGCTACTTTCCATATGTTGTCATCAATGACAAACATACAGTTAGTATTGGCCCGCTGGCAAATCTCTAATAATCTCCCCCTTTAGCATTGATGGCAACATGTGGAATGAAAAACCACCACCAACCCAAATGAGCATTTCTTTTATAACATTCTCCATTTCCTCTTCAAAACTCCCCCAAAGATGAGTTGTCCATCTGTTGCAATATTTTCCAACATTCTCCATTTCCTCAACTGAACTGCTATCATAACTGAATACTACTCCCCCTTATTTAATTACTCCTTCTTTTTACTTTTGTTTTTCATGACTCTATATATTACTCCCCCTTTGACATCAATGGTAAAGGCTGCCATCCATTTTAAGCACTGGTACTACTCCTGAGGTAGAGTAGTCAACCTTCCATCAGTCCTTGAGGATTGATGCCTTTCCTTATTTCTTATAAGAAGAATCAGGGAAGGGAATTACTCCCAACTTCTTCCTGATATACTCAAAAGTATCCTTAGGCAAGGGCTTTGTGAATATGTCTGCCAACTAAACTTTAGTACTCACATAGTCCAGCTTGACTTCTTTCTTTGCCACTTTCTCTCTTAGGAAGTGATACTTGATCTCAATGTGCTTTGTCTTTGCATGCATCACAGGTTTCTTTGACATATTAATAGTGCTAGTGTAATCACAGTGAATAACAATAGGATAATCAATCTGAATTCCAAAATCCTTTATCATCTGCTTGATCCAAACAATTATAGAACAATTCAAGGCTGCTGGAACATATGCTGCTTCTATTGTTGATTGAGAAATACAATTTTGTTTCTTGCTTGTCCAAGTGACAAGTCTATCATGAAGAAACATTGCTCCACCTGATGTACTCTTTCTTCCATCAACACATCCTGCCCAATCTACATCTGTGTACACATGAAGCTCAACATTTTCTAAATTAGGATACCATAGACCGTAGTCTATAGTGCCTTGCAAATATCTGAATATCATTTTTACTACTATGAGGTGACTTTGTTTAGGCTCTTTTGCAAATCTTCCAACTATCCCAACTGCATTTGAGATATCAGGTCTGGTTTGAGTAAGATAAATAAGTTTTCCAATCATAGACTTGTACAAAGTTATATCTATTGCTGGTGAGTCATCTTCTTTTGTAAGCTTGCATCTAGTAATCATAGGAGTCCCTACTGGCTTGCAATCATCCATCTTGAATTTCTTTAATATTTCTTTCACATACTTGGATTGATTAATGAGAATACATTTCTCTGTCTACTACACATTCAATCCCCAAAAGTATTTGATAGGACCAATCATACTCATCTCAAATCATTTTGCATCTCCTTAGCAAGTTCAACACTAAGTTTGTCATTATCACCAAAGATAATGTCATCAACAAATATAGCTACATGTAGTAAACCTTTAGATGTCTCTCGTATGAATAGATTATTATCTGTTTCTTCTTTCTTGAATTTGATCTTTATAAGATATACATCTAGTCTTTCATACCAAGCTCTAGGGGCTTGCTTAAGTCCATAGAGGGCCTTCTTCAATCTGCATACCATATCAGGTCTATCTGATAAGGTGAATCCTTTTGGTTGTTCAATGTATACTTATAAGCTAGAAACAACTTAATAGCTTCTAATATGCTCACAAGTGCAAATGTGTCTAAATAATCAATGCCTTCTCTTTGTGCATATCCTTTACATACTAACCTTGCTTTGTTTCTTACTACTGTACCATCTTCATTCATCTTGTTACTAAATATCCACTTTGTTCCAATTACATTCTTATCACTAGGTCTTGGGACCAGTTCCCAAGTGTCATTCTTAATAATCTAATCAAGTTCTTCTTTCATAGCATCATGCCAATCTGAATCATTACAAGCATCTTCAACACTTAAAGGTTCAATTTGGGATAGTAAACATACCACTTCACTGTTAGCTAAGTTCTTTTCTTGTGATCTTGTTAAGACTTTGCCACTCTAATCTCCAATGATGTCTTTCTTGGAATGGTTTCTAGATGTAAACTTTGGAACCTTGGTTGATGCTGACTCATCAGCCTTAGGAGTTTCTTCTTCACTTGTCTTAGGGTAATTGAATAACACATCAATGCTGTCAAATATTTATTTAATAACTATCTCACTAGTGGAGGGTCTGGGTTCTTCTTCAATCATGGGTGAGTAGTCATGATATCTTTCTTGAACCATGAACTTTTCATCAATCTTAACATGAGCACTCTCAATGATCTTTTTCAATCTTAAATTAAAACATCTATAAGCTTTACTTTTAGTAGAGTAACCAAGGAAAATACCTTCATCACTTCTTGCATCAAACTTGCCTACTACTTCATCCCTCTTGATGTAGCACTTGCTTCCAAAGGTTCTGAAGTATTTTACTATGGGGACATTACCAAACCATAGCTCATATGGTTTTTTGTCAGCACCAAGCCTTAATTGAATTCTATTGATGGTGTAGACTATTGTATTGACCACATCTCTCCAATAGGTGTGTGCAACTTTTCCTTCTATCATAATGGTGTGCGCTGTATCAAGAATGATCCTATTCCTTCTCTTTGCAATTCTATTCTGCTGAGGGGTTCTAGGTGCACTCAACTATCTCTTTATGCCATGTTCTTCATAGTACTCATAGAATCTGTTAGAGGTGAATTCTCCTCCTCTATCCGATCTCAAACATTTTATCTTTAGTCTAGATTCATTCTCAACCTTAGCTTTAAATATTTTGAACTTCTCAAATGCTTCTGACTTATCTTTTAAGAACACAACCCACATCATCCTAGTATAATCATCAACAAATAAAATTAAATGCCTTTCACCATAGTATGATCTTGTTTGAGTTGGACCACACAGGTCTATATGAATCAGATCTAACTTATTCTTTGCTGAGTTGTGCTTCCTCCTGAATGAATTTCTCACATGCTTTCCCATAACACATTCCCTGCATATAGTATCAACTGGCTTTTCTATGCTAGGTAGATCTCTTACTACTTTTACATTGCTTATCTTTACTATGTTATCAAAATTGATATGATATAGTCTTTTATACCACAACCAGTTGTCATCAACTTTAGCAACAAAACAACTTGCTTTTGAATTGAGTTGGAAAACATTACCTCTTGTCTTTGAGCCTGATGCAATCATAACACCATCCTTGTTGTTAATAATGCATTTGTCATCTTTGAACTCCAACTGATAGCCTTTTCCAAGTAACTGTCCAACATTGAGAAGGTTATATTTCAAACCATCAACATAAAGAACATCCTCAGTACTATTCTTTCCATCCAAGGTGATGGCTACTCTACCAACTATGGGTTTAGGAGTGTTGTCTCCAAATCTAACCATACCACCATTGTATTTTTCCAGATGAATAGATCTATTCTTATCACCTGTCATGTGATGTGAAAAACTGCTATCTATAATCCAGTCTGTCCTTATATGTGCTTGGGAAATCAATGCTATCTCTTGTTCCTCTCTCTCATCTCTTTGAGTTGTCTTATTATTCATTTTGTCTATAATAGAAATGAATCCAATTTCATCTTCACCTGATTCATCATCTGAAACTCCATCTCCAGCATAGTAACATTCCTTAGAGTACTTAGGCTTGTAATCCTTTTTGAACCTTCTAGCTCTAGTAGGACACTTAGATGCAAAGTGACCGATCTTACTACATGAAAAGCACTTAAATGGTAATTTACCTTCATATTTTCCTTTTCATTTCTTTTCTCTTTTAGAAATCATAGCAATAAAATCATCTAAAGTTTTCTCTTCATCATCATCATCAAAATTACAAGAAGTGTTTGTAGATTTCTTACCATGAACTGTTGCTTTGAAGGCTATCTCACTCTTTGGTTTTGTCTTCAATCTTGAAATCTCAAAAGTTGAGATTTTTCTAATCAAGGTCTCTCTCTTGAAATTAGATGTAAGCTACATGGTCTCATCAAAGATGTTGATCTTGTTTTAATATTCTAGAGTGAGAGTAGTCATCAACTTGTCCATGATGTCTTCTTCTGAGATCACTCCACCATTGTTCTTTATTCCAGAAACTACTTCAATGATCATTTGATTATAAGCTCTGATGTTTTCTTCAGGAAACATCTCTAATGCATTGTATCTTTTCTTCCATGTTTTTCTGCGTGCATCCTTTGTTTGTTTTTCACCTTCAAACATGTATTCTAGGTGCTTCCATATCTTGTGGGTGGTGTCTACTTTCTTTATATCTAAAAATTCACTATCAGATAGGGCGCTAATAAGGGCTTCTTTAGATATAGCATTTTGATGAAACAATTCTTTTTTCCTTTTAGTAGCATCATCCTTTCCAAGGTCTTCTAGGATAGGAATGTTGGCTTATTCAAAAACTTCAAACCCAATGCACTACAAATGAGTCACCATCTTGTTCTTCCAATCAAGATAATTCTTTTGATCAAACTTAGGACTTTCTTTCCTGAAGTATGCCATTTGATCAACCTCAAGCTGTTAAAATTTCTCTCTGAGGCACTTAGCTCTGATACCAATTGTTAGGAATAGTCCCAAGAGATAATTGAGAGGGGGGGGGGGTGAATCAGTTATCCACAAGATTCAATTCTTTATCCAATTAAGTATACTTTGATGACCTAAAACTAATTTAGCACTTGATTGAAGAATTTATGATATAGAGATCACTGAGGAGTTGATGATTAGATATGTAGGATGATTAAATTAGTATTATGTTGTCATTGATGTCAACTAAGTTTGACAATACTTATCTTGTTAGTTACTATATCTAGACATCTATAGAAAAGGAGTGAAACAGATGAAGAACAGAAATATCTACATGAGAAAGATGTATATGTCAGATGATGATAAGGAATACATTAAGTAAATTGTTGATGAGTCTATGACCTTATAATATTGACTTGATTATGTTGCATTCATCTATGATGAAGAATAGAGCTGAAAGATACAAAGTAGTGTTGTCAGTTAATGAAGCGTTATAGTATACACCAATAGAGTGTAGTGTATACCGAGAACAATGTAAACCAACCTTGTGTTCACTGACACATTTATTTGTCAACCGAGAAGAACATAAAGGAATTAAATGATTAGTTTAGCTGATAAGATTGATGAGCTAGAAATTATATGATTTCGAGGTAATAGATAATGTTTGTTATGAAGATCGACAACTAGCATAACTCAAGGAAGATCTGATGTAGTAGATTGAAACATGTTATTGATACATCAGCCAAAGAAGGTTAAAGTGGAAAAATCAATGAATAAGATTAAGTAGCAAAATCTAATAGAGGAGTAGAAAACAATTTACATGTCTATATAAGAGACTGAGTTTTCACAATGAAAAATGTCGGGAGAAAGAAGATACTGTAGAAATTTTGCATGAACAAGTTTTTTCATGCATTCTGATAATACTGGTTACTAAGAACCGAATTGCAGAATACACCGAGCGATAGAAAGCTATTATCGAGTGACAAAGACTATTTACCGACAAACAGTAAGTTGATACATTGTTGAAACTAAAGAGTTACATTGATCAGGAAGTTTTGTATGAGTTGAATATTGATCTGTAATCAACAATTGAAGTTGTATTAAGGTAGATCATCTACTGTTACATATTTAACCATTGTACATAGTCAAATCTCTCAATCAAGTGGACTAAGAAAGCCTTATTACATATCATTCATAGAATGAACATTATTATCTTGTCAAACCCATAGTAAATGCTGGTTGGATGATAACGGTTGGTCTAAAATCCTCTAACAAGGTCACAACTAATAGTTTTTTTGTAACCTTTAACAAGGTTGGGTCTTCACCGACCTCACTTCAGAAGAGTGAATATTTTGGGTTGCTGGTCCCAGGTGGTTTTTCCCTTCATAGGGTTTTCACGTTAAATCTCCTATGTTATGTGTTGATTGTGATATTTTTTTTTTATCATACTTTTCATATTGCATGTTAGATTTGATCAGTAACTACTATATGTTTTTAAATTGGTAATCGGTAAAATCATAGAGAGTGAAAGTATTTCATGTTTACCAAGTATCGAAAGTTGAAGTAATTGTTTTGGATTATACATTTTGTTGTGGGGCAAGAGTTTAACTAATTCACCCCCCTCTTAGTTATTCTAACAATTGGTATCAGAGCGTTGGTTTCTTGGAATAGATTTTTAAGGACTTCAGCACAAAGGTCTCAATATGTATAAGAGGGAAGTGCAAAAGCTAAACAAAGAGAACTTCACAGTATGGAAAAGTTGAATGAAGTTGCACATATCTGGAATTGGGAATTTTGCACTAGAACTGATGGAGAATGGATACATTGCACCACCCACTGGTCCCCTGACACTTGATCAAGTGAGAGACAGACATGAACACAATATTACTATGATGGAACTTGCTTCTACTTGTACCGATGCAAATTTTGAAGATATTAAGGGATGAACTACTACCGAAGTCATATGGGACAAACTAACTCTAATATACAATGGAGATTTGAATATTAAAAGAGCCTTAGCTAAAAGCCTAAGAGGAAAATTTGATGATATAAAGATGAAGGAAGGTGAGAACATTGTGCAGTGCTCAAATAGACTAAAAGAGGTAGTACATGCTATTAGAGCATCAGATGGAACTATTGATGATGAAATAGTGATAAGCAAGATTCTTTGAACTTTACTACCAGTTTATGAAATCAGGATCTCTACAATTCATGAAACCAGTGCTATAGCCAACCTTACTCTTGACACTTTGATTGTAAAGCTTAAAACCTTTGAATTAAATAACTTTGATAATATTGTTGTTCCTTTTGTGGAATCCACTTTCATGTCTTCTCTGAAGATTGGTAAGTCTAGCTAGAATAGTAAAAATGATGATCTAGTGATAGCAATACTAATGATGAGCTTGATGAGCTTGAAGCTCTTATGGCCAGAAGGTTACCCAAAGGTAAAGGAAGGTATAGATGTAAAATACCTTTGGCATGCTTTAATTGTAAAGAGGTTGGTCACATTGCTGCTAGATGTCCACATAAGAAAGATGATGATAGAACCAGAGACCGATCTAAAGGAAGCTATGGAAGAAGAGTCAATAGATGCTACTGACACAACAATAGAGACAATTGAGATAGTAATGATAAAGGTAAAAAGGTATGTTACATAGCCAAACATATTGAATCTGAATTTGATTTTGATGATGATGTAGAAGTTATATTTGCTGCTATGAACTATGACTCAGAGGAAGAAGAGAAATATGAAGAGACAACACTGATCTCTAAGGTAAGCAGAAATGATACATGGATCATAGACAGTGGATGTACACATCATATGATTGATGATGTAGAGAAATTTGATCAACTTGATGAATACAATGGAGGATCTATGAGAATGGGTAATGATGCACCCTGTATGGTAAGAGGTAAAGGTTCACTAATGATTAATGATAGAATAAAATGTGAAAATGCATACTGGGTAGATGGACTAAACTATAATTTGTTAAGTGTGGTACAACTGAATAATTCAAGCCACTAACTTGCTTTTGAGAGAAAAAAGGTAAAGATTTATGATGATGGAGGAAGACTTGTCAGAACTGGTAGACAATCCAGAGGTAATCTATTTTATCTTGATATTGATCAATCTTCTTGCTTAATAATGAAGGATGAAGATGCATGGTTGTGGCATAAAAGGTTATGCCATGTAAATTTTGATAACATGATTAAGATTAGTAAGAAGAAAATAGTTAGAGGGCTGCCTAACTTGTCAAAACCTGATCATGCTATGTGTCATGAATGTCAGAAAGGTAAGATGACTAAGTCTAGTTTCAAAAGTAAAGACTACTAAAAAAAGAAGATACTTGAGTTGGTTCATACTAACCTGTGTGGTCCTATGAGAACTCAGAGTTATTATGGTGATAGATACTTTATTCTTTTTGTTGATGACTATACTAGACTAATGACTGTTATGTTCTGTAAAGAAAAATCTAAAGCTTTTAAAATGTTCAAATGGTATAAAGCAAAGGTAGAAAAAGAGATAGGTAAAGAATTGAAATGCTTAAGATTTGATAGAGGAGGTGAATTTATCTCTGATGAATTTACTAATTTTTGTAATAAGCATGGTATTAATAGACAGGTCTCAGCACTGAGGACACCTCAGTAGAATGACATTGTTGAAAGAAGGAATAGGTCAATAATTGACTATGCAAGAACATTGATGTTGCAAAAGAATATTTCTCAAACATACTAGAGGGAAGTTGTCAGTACATCTCTTTATGTTCTTAACTGAGTTCAACTGAGGAAGGACACCAACCGGACACCCTATGAGTTGTGGTTTGGACACAAACCTACTGTAAGTTATTTCTTGATCTTTGGAAGTCAATGCTTTATTCTGAAAGATGAGAGAAATGGAAAATTTGATTCAAAATGTGATGAAGGTATATTCCTAGGATACTCTACTAAAAGAAAAGCATATAGGTGTCTAAACAAAGTTAGAAATAAAATAATTGAGAGTACTAATATTCTGGTAGATGAGTTTGATGACAATAATACAGAGGATAGTAGAAAGGAATTGGAAGACTATGGTAGATTCACTTACATTGAACAACTAGAATATCTACTGAAGCCATAGACTATGACAACCAGTCAACAGGAAAATCCTACCAAGGAACAAGAAAGAGAAATCGATGAGCAGGATGGAGCTACTGAGCAAGCAAATGAACTTGCACAGGATGAACAAGAAAGAAGAAACCAAGTTCTAGCTAGTTTTGTCAGAAGATATCATCCTGAGACACAAATTATTGGAGACAGACATGCTGGAATGATGACAAGAAGCAAAGAAAGACAAGGTACATGTCTAGTTTGTGAATTTGAACCTAAACATGTGAAAATTGCATTAGAGAATGATGAATGGGTCAATGCAATGAAAGAGGAGATAGAGAAAATAGAAAAGAACAAAACCTAGTCCTTAGTAACCCAACCTAAAGATAAAAATGTTATCGGTACTAAGTGGATATTCAGGAACAAATTGAACAAAAATGGTGAGGTTACAAAAAACAAAACTAGATTGGTATGCAAGGGATATGGATAGGAAGAAGGCATTGATTATGGTGAGAAATTTGTACCTATTGCTAGATTGGAAGGAGTTAGAATGCTACTTGCATATGCTACACACAAGAAATTCAAAGTCTATCAAATGGATGTGAAGTCAACATTTCTGAATGGTATACTTGAAGAAGAGGTCTACATAGAACAACTTGAAGGGTTCATTGATCCAGACAACAAAGACATGGTATGTAGATTACATAAAGCTTTGTATGGTTTGAAGCAAGCATCGAAAGCCTGGTGTTGGTTCCCCTTCTCTTTCTACTTGTAGGTTTACACTATGATTGACAACTTAATGTCATTGACTCTATCACCACTCCAAAGTCTGTAAGGAAAAGGGCCAATTAACAAGGATCAAAGAGATCATCCTACACTTTGACCAAAAATGCTCAGGCAGGTATACCCTCGATTCACTTCTTTAAAGGAATCACTAAATATTATACATTTATACCCCTTACTAACTGATTTAAAGATTTTATCATTTATATGTGTGATTGATGATGATGGATTACTCCTAGAGAATGGACCAGTGCCTCAATCTAGGGCATAGAGTCACTCAATAACATATATCAACTAAAAACCCTAACTCAAACACACTTGAACTCAGAATAAGTGCTTTGCCTATTATCCCTCTCACTCCCAAACCTAATCATCAAATTCCCATCCAACCATGAACTCACTGAAACTACCTTAAAGACTTTAATCCTAACTTTGTTAGGAACTCAAAGATAATTTCACAATACTCTTTGTTTACCATATGCTAACTCACTTTGTGACATTAACATATATGAGCCCAAGATCAAAACAAGAAGACAAACATAAATCTGAGATTGGAATTCAAATATATTCTCATTAAAATATGCAAAATCAATGCATTATCAAGACAACAAAATGCTAGGAAACAAACCCTAGATCCAAGCCTTCTTCAGTCTTTTACATTGACTATCAACATAACACCATCAACAATCTTTGGGACCAAAAGACTTGGAACCCCTTTAAAATCAAACTACAACAATATATACCATCAGTCATCTTGGAATCCCAAAAAGCCAGGATGCAACAAGCTACAAATGACTGAGGCAAGGGCTAGGGTTTCACCCACCAAACCAACTAAATCAATCAAAATTTATTACATTAGATGAAAACCAGGTGGTCAGATCCAAGAATGATCTTCATTTATGATAAATCTCTAAAATTATACCAAAGACCATGAATTCACTATGCTTATCAATCTAATCAGACACCTACAACTTGCCTTGAGCACTTCTTTGTTCATGCTTTCATGGTACAGACCTCTGCAATCAATCATCAAACCCTCTGGAACATGCTGTGATAGTTGACAAGATCAAAGCTACCTGATCTAGCCGCTTAAGCATTGAATTCCAGTCCCTTCTGTCACTGAAAACCCTTAAAATATTCAAATCTGTAGGGAAACAACTACTTTCATGGCGCCAGCAGCAAATCGGTAGTCAGCATTCAAATCTAGATCAACTTTATATCACAATCTTCAGATCTTCTCACTTTCCTGGGCTTCATGACCTAACTCAACAAGAATCCTAGTTTCCATTTGGCGAACACGTGAAAAAGGCTACACTCATTCTCAAAATGAAATTCCTAACTCAAGCTTTACTCAACGAACTAGTGAATAAGCAAAACAACTAACCCCGGTTATTATTTGGAGAACTAGTGACTGAAGGCTATCTCCCATTCACTGAATGTTCTGGGTTACTGCCAGATTATTTAGAGATTTAGCGACTACTCATTTGCTTATTCACCAAATCAATTAGAGCACTGCTAAAATTTTTCGTGAATAAGCGAACAAAAGGGAAACTTATCGGGGCCACCAAATTTAGAGGATACTGACATTTCTCAGTCACCAAATCACTGAATCTTTTATAAAAGACCCACATGGGCTTGCCAACATACTGCCACATCATCATCATGTGGACCAATGAAAAGCCACCAATTGTGCACACCTATTAGCGGTCCCACTTGTTTGAAAAGCTGCACTGTAAAGGAAGATCAATGGTTGTCGTAAGATCTCATATTGGAGAGAGACTCTATGAGAAGATATGCCAACCGTTCGATTGAACTGTGATAGAGAACTGGGCCCAAGAAAATATTAAAGGCCGAAACATAATAAAAATTAAAGCGCAAGGGCTAAGGAAAATAATTAATATTGCTGGGTGGTAGAATTAGGAAAAATTAAAGCACATGGGTGTTTAGGAACTTAAGTGGCCTGAAAAAGTAACATGGAAATATAACAAGGCCAGGGAAAATTAGGGTTTTATTCCATGTAACAGCTAGAAAAATTAAACTTTGACATAGCGTTTCAAAACAGAGATAGGGCAATATTTGCAGAGACTAGGGAAAATTTATATAGCCATGAAATTTTTTGTAGGTGCTAATAGTGGCTCTATCCAGGGATGATGGGTAGCTTGTGCCCATGCAAGGATTCATTATTTCTAGTTAAAGCAGACCACCTACTAGACAAAAATTGAATGACAGAGAGCAACAGAACAAAACTCTACAAACTAAGGCAAAAACAGGAAGAGAGAAACACACTAGTATATATAGCATGTACAACATATACATACCTAACTACTATTCATGGAAAGAGAATACCTTCAATTGAAGTATTTTTTGAAGAACTGTCCATGAACTGGCAATTCTTGAATATCACCATTTAATACCTTTATGATGTATGAATCATGGCCCCATTTCTCATGAATTAGATATGGCCCTAACTAGATTGGATCAAATTTTCCATGTTTTCCTTTATCCTCCAGTCTGGCATTCCAAATCAATACCAAATCATTAGGCTCAAACCTCCTTTCAACAGCTCTTTTATCATACAAGTTTTTCACTTGTAACTACAATATGGCATTCTTTGAGGCTGATTCTCTTCTACTTTCATCCAATTTGATGAGATCTTCAATTCTCAATTGCATTTCATCATGATATAATTGAACAAACTTATACATTTCCAATAAGTTGTTTTGAGGCATCCTCGCATGTATCCCATATACTAAATCAAATGGTGCACAACCAGTTGCCTTTTTCATAGTCACCCTATCAGCCCATGCAACTAATGGTAACTTTGAATTCCATGCTCTTTTATTCTTATCAAGAATCCTCATGAGGATTTTCATGAGGCTCTTATTTGATGATTTTTCCTGTCCATTTCCCTATGGAGATAAGGTGAGGAATTTGATATCTGAATTCCTAGACCTTTGTAGAATTCCTTGTACTCAATAGACCTAAAGCACATTGCATTATCACTGACTATCCTCTTAGGGAAACCAAAACTTGTAACAATATTGTTCGATAGAAAATCAGTAACCACCTTGCTAGTTGCATTTCTTGTAGGGATAGCCTCTACCCACTTTGTAAGTAATCAGTAGCAACTAATATCCAAGAATGTCCTCCACTAGACTTTTTTAGTATTTCCCCTATGAAATCTATTCCCCATTGTTGGAAAGGAGCTTGCACTTCAACTGGCCTTAATGGCATATTACCTAAAAATTCAAGCTTACCAGATAATCTTTGACAAGCATCACACCTCCTTACCAATTTCTTTGCATCCTTGAAGTCTATGGGCCACCAGAATCCTATTTTCAAGATTTTATGAGCAGTGGTCTTACCCATGTAATGCCCTCCACAAACTCCCTCATCCATTTCTTTCAATAACTTGTCAGCCTGATTCTCATCAACACATTTCAAAATTATGCAATCTAAATTTTTTGTATACAATTTACATTTTACAATCACATACTTGATGGCCTATAACTTCAGTGTCCTTTTCGTATTATCATTCATTTCTGCTGGACACTTCATATTTCTCAAATAATATATAATATCCTAATACCAGATACAATCATCCATATCACAAGTATAATCAACTTCAGTCTGGTTTATCTGGTTTGCATCACAATTGGATCGAGACATCAATTTTGCCAATCCCTATCCCCTAACCAATTTGGTAATCTGGATATCAATGTTAAATTCTTGAATTCTATTGATCCATCTACATCTTCTCCCAGACACCTCTTGTTGTGAGAAAATATCCTTAATTGTTGCACTTTGTACAAAAGCAATCATAATTTCTCCCATTAGATAACTCCTAAAAGCCTTGACATCCTTTACCAGTGCATATGATTTTTTTTCATTGATATCATACTTCAGTTTAGCAGCCTGCAAAGATTTACTAAAAAATGCAATAGGCTGCTCATAGCCTTCATTATTTTTCTGTAAAAAAACTGCAGCTATAGTGTGGAAAGATGCAAAAGAAAATATATGCATTGGGACATTATAATCAGGTGCCTTGAGCACAGGTGCATCTTTAATAGCCTATTTGATATTCTTGAAAGCTTCATTAGGCTCACCCTCCCAATTGATAACAGATCCCCTTTTCAACATCTTAGATATAGGTCTAGTGACCTCAGCAAAGTTTGTCACAAATCTTCTTAAAAAATTTACTTGACCAAAGAAGGACTAAATTCCTTTGATATTCTTTGGTCTTTGAATCTTATCAATGGCTACCACCCTCTCAGGATCAATTCTAACTCCTTTCTTTCCAACTAAGTGGCCGTGCAAGTTATCCTTAGTGACACCAAAAGCACATTTCCTTGGATTTAATGAAATGCCATATTCCAAAGCCCTCACAAATATATTTTCTAAATGAGTACAATGATCTTCTTCTTTCTTGGAATAGGTAGTTAAGTCATCTTGATAAACAAAAAGGAAATCATTTATAAAATCTGAAAAGGCAACATCCATTTCCCTTTGAAAAGTTGCACCAGCATTTGTGAGACCAAAAGGCATTCTCACATAAACATATGCCCCCCAAGGTGTAGTAAAAGCTATCTTATATTATTCTGATTCTTTCACAATTACTTGATTATAACCAGAGAAACCATCCATCATAGACATTAATTCAGATCCAGTCACTCTCTGCAACATGGCTTCCATATTGGGTAGACAATAGTTATCCTTTAATGAGCTGATGTTCAAATTTTTGAAATCCACACAAAGTCTGATGTCACCATTTTTCTTTCTGATAGGAACCAAATTTGAAACCCAAGAAGAATGCCTAATAGGCTTGATGATTCTAGCATCTCTTAGTTTCATTAATTCTTCTTGCATCTTAGGTGCTAAGGTAGGATTTATAGGCCTTTGTTTTTGCCTAAAGGGTTTACCATCTTCTTTCAAAGGAATACCATGCTAGAACAAGTCTTCTCTATATACCTTTAGGTCATCATATGACCATGCAAAAACATGCCTAAATTTTCTTAGCAATTCAATTAATGACTTTCTCACCTTATGATACATATCCTTATCAATGTATACCTTCTTAGGTTCTTCTTGTGTTCCAAGATTTATCTCCTCCAAATCCATGTGATCTTCCTTTTTAATATCCTTCTGAACCCTATCCTAGTTATCAAATACAATTTCTAGAACAAGTCCCTTAGGAACCTTGTTAGTTTTAAGTTGAATAACTTCATTACAAAGGACAAACTCTTTTCCTTCTATAGTCTCAATCAAGGTTGAACAATCTAATTCCTGACCATGGTATTGATCTTCACAATTCATAAATCTCAGAATTTCATTATCATCTTCAAAAACTTTCCAATTCTCAACATTGTCTAGTATACTAGGCCTGATTTGAATTTCAACTTTAGAGAGGCCAGCAAAAGTAATATCAGTGGGGTTGATTGCTATATTGGCTAACAAATCAGCCATCTTATTATTACTCCTATCCTTCCACTCAATATTAAAGGCATCAAAACACTCAATCATATCCCACACATCATTTCTATATTGTTTCAACCTATTGTTCTTTAAAGCATACACTGATCTTATTTGGGATACCACTAATTTAGAATATCCAACAAATTTTATACATTTAATTCCATGTTTTTGTGCCAATCTCAGTCCTAACAATAGTGCTTCATATTCTACTATGTTATTGGTACAAAAGAAACTCAATGTGAAAGAGAATTTGTAGGTGTTATCATTAGGAGAAATGAGTAGAATACCTGCCCATGCTCCATCTTTGCAACTAGCACCATCAAAGTACATCACCCATAAATCACCCTTCATAGATTTAGAAGCTACTTCCTCATCAATGCAAGATAAGGGAGACTCTCCTTCAAGTATATTGACCTCAGCTCTAAAAGCATTGATATCAGTATCTACAAAACAAGTAACTTCATTGTCAATATTCCTTTCAATCATGTGGCACACTCTTGGCTCTCGTTCAATCTTGATAAACTGGCCATCAATCTTGAAAGTTGCATAAGACAAGTCACATTGTAAACTTCCACCCATAGCAACACTACACTTCCTAGACAATAACATACCATAATGAGGAGGGATATCCACCACCAAGACAATCATTGTCAAATTTTTCTTTGGATAAGCTGCTAGCCTATAGGGCATTGCATTTATAGTGCCAATGACTGGTACTTCTCTCTGATCCATTACACAACATCTACCTTGAGTAGTGTTAACTTTGAGTCCTAATTTTTCCATAATCTTAAAAGGCATGATAGTATTAGAGGCACATAAATAAATCATACAATTTCTTAATTTCATTCCATTCACAAGGATACTCAAGAAGAATGAATCTATATTTTCAAGGCTAGCATTGATAGAGCTATCCAAGTAGATAGGTGGTATCTGAGATTCCAATCCTTGAACTTCCATTTCCTTTGAGACTTCAGCTTGGGGTTCATTGCATGCAACATCATTAGTATGAACATTATCTACCCATGCAATAGCCCTATCTTTATGTTCAGGAATCTTCAATAATTCTAACAAAGGAAACTTAACAGTTATCTGAGATAGTATAGCCAACATATCAATAGGAGTGGAGAGAGGGATCTCAATCTGCATTGCTTTAGTGTCCTTTTGTTTATTTGATATATTAGTTGTAGCTGTGACTCTCATCTTTTCATCTTTAGCCATTGTGTTAACTGGCTTCTCCATTTCACTAGAAATTTTTTCAACTCCAACTCCCCTAGGCTCCCATTTCTTACGTTTTACATTCTTGAATCTTGCCATATGATTATTTTTTAACTTGTTCTCACTAGGTTCCCTAGAGTTGGTGTTCTTTATAAACATTCCTGCAGCTTTCCCATTTGTATCCCTTGCCACCATGCCTCTAGTTTTCACTTGAGCTATCATTTTTGTAGTAATTCTATCCATTTATTCTCTTAAAGGTCTTCTCAAATTTACTATTTTTGAGGAGGAGTTCATGTTACATATCTTTTCATCAATGTCATCATTATAAAAAAAAACCTCTTGATGGAAAAGTGCCCTATTGTGTCTTTTCAAGCATACATCTGCTTCTTCATCAAAATTAGAATCATCTTCATATCCTAAAGATCAAGCTACCATATTGCATCCAATGTCATCATGATTTTCTTCTTGATCTAACTCTTCATTATTATCATCTTGATATGCTGACATGGATTGTGCAACCACACAATGCTTTGCAGAATGAGGAGACTGACACGCTATGCACCATGGTGTATCCTCTATGACATTTATAGAGGACTTTTGCAAAGGATCAGGGACAACTTTATCATTATTTCCTCTTATAGTAGGCACAATAGGCTTGCCATCCTTCCATTGGGTGTTATAAGGATAATTCTGCAATCTATATTACCTACTGAAGCTATTGTTGAATTGAGGCTTTTCATTGGCAGGAGCATTATTGATTCTATTAGTAGGTTCTTTCAAATCCTTCATTGAATTTAGATCCTTATCCAATTTATCTTTCTCTTGTTTCTTACTTCCAACATTTCTTTCATTATCCCGCTTATACTTTCTGTCTCCAAACAACTTTGGATCATCTCTTTTTCCACCCAATTTTCCTGATATTTTCATATTGTTTTCAATATTGATAGCAATCCTAAAGGAATCTCTAAGAGTTATTGGTTCCTTGTCCCTCAACAAGTATACCATTTTTCCATCAAAGGCATTGAAGTATGTGGTTAAACAAACATTGTCATCTAACCTCATAACTTGAAATAACTTGTGCATACCCTTCTGAAATCTCATATTAAATTCAACTGCAGACTCATTCTGATTTTTTCTTATGGTATTGAACTCATTCAACATAAACCTTGCATTAGGCATGTCACCATAATATTCCTTGAAACATTTCTCAAAAGAATCCCATGTGTCAATACATCTATTAGGGAGTCTCTTGAACCAATCTCTAGCATCTTCCATCAAGGATTGAACAGACAATTTCATGACCACATCCTCATGCTCAACCTCATAATCATTTAGCATATCAACAAATAACCTAAGGTGTTCTTCACAACTAATGGCATTGTTACCAAAAAACTTAGGTATCTTATCTCTTATATCAGTTGGAAAAGCATTTGGGTAGCTAGGTATTCCATCAAAACTAATTTGCCTATAGCCTTCTAATTACATAGGTCTTCTTTGAAAACTTGAACTAGTATTCCCACTAGAATTAACATTTTTATCTACATTCCCACCCATTTGTATATTTGACCATTTATTAGGGTCAGCAACTGATTTTGGAGATGTAGTAGGAATTAGACTACGAGTAGTAGCATTACTAAGTGGAACAGTAGCAGTTATAGATGGCATACCTATTTCAGTAGCAGATGGGCCAAGAGTGCTTACTGATGAAGCCCTCAAGAACTGAATCTTTCTTCCTTTTTCCACAATAGAAGCCTCAATTTCAGCTCTCTCCAATTCATTAGCTAAATCTTCATCTTATTTTCTTTTCCTTTCTAACCCTGTGTCCTTATTCAAAATGGGTGGTGGGATCTTTGGTATTTCCACTGGCTTGCTTATTTGGACTCCTACCATCTTTTTCTTTCCTTTTTCATTAATAGAAACAAAAAGTTTGATAATCTCATGCCCATCTTTATCCTTAGGTAGAGAAGTGTAACTTTGAACTTGTCTAATGACAGGGCCTTCTTTATCAAACTCATGGTCTTGCAGCAAGTGCTCCTACTCACTTCTCAAAGCATCAAGATCACCAAAAACATCATGCTGCAAAGTCTTAGGAGAAGAAGCAAGCATCTTGTTTCTCTCCTTCAACTCCTTAATCTTTCTAAGAAGGGAGTCTCTTTCTATTAGTTCATTCACTTTCTCAGCCTCCCTTTCCTTTTGTAATCTCTTATGTATGGCATCATGTTCTGCTAGCTGTAACCTTAGTGCACTCAAATTATTTGGGTCTATCATTATATCTTCAGAGCTTGATGATACATCCATATTAGGGAGATTTAGATATGGGAAATGGGTCTGCCTTCTGAACATATCTTCATCAAGATCAAGATTCAGCCCAAAACCTCTATCTCTTACTGTTATATCTTGATTTGTAGGCAGTGAAGACCTATCTTGGAAAGTTGCTTCTGGAGTATCATAAAATTCATCTTCAGAGAAACCACTATCAGATTTTGAAGTCTTATATTGTGATCCTTCTTCACTTGAAGATACATGTGGTTCTCTATTTCTAGCATTATTCTATTCCCTTATAGGGACACTTGTAGATTCTTCATTTGTCCTGATCTAGCTTTTCTTCTCTGATCTAGGTAATTGTTCCAAAGTGACCTCTAGATGCTTCTTGAGAAAAGACCTAGTATTCCTTCTTTTGTCCATAATTTTCTGACTTTTATAACATTGGTT
This sequence comes from Chamaecyparis obtusa, assembly GCA_027943335.1. Classification (NCBI taxonomy): domain Eukaryota; kingdom Viridiplantae; phylum Streptophyta; class Pinopsida; order Cupressales; family Cupressaceae; genus Chamaecyparis; species Chamaecyparis obtusa. The sequence continues at coordinate 123,067 of BSBK01013418.1, read as the reverse complement.
CTAACCTTTGAGTCACCACCCACCTAATATGGGAAATTTATTAACCTTTAAGAAAATAACTGAATACAATAAGAGAAACACAAGAATCCTATACCAAATTTTATCTTTAGAATCTCCTCAGTAGAGTTGCCAATTTGTTGGTTCCCCTTCTCTTTCTTCTTGTAGGTTTACACTATGATTGACAACTTAATGTCACTGACTCTATCACCACTCCAAAGTTTGCAAGGAAAAGGGCCAATTAACAAGGATCAATGAGATCCTCCTACACTTTGAGAAAAAATGCTTAGGTGGGTGTACCCTTGATTCACTTCTTTAAAGGAATCAGTAAATATTATACATTTATACCCCTTAATAACTGATTTAAAGATTTTATCATTTATATGTGTGATTGATGATGATGGACTACTTCCAGAGAATGGACCAGTGCCTCAATCTAGGACATGGAGTCACTCAATAACATATATCAACTGAAAACCCTAACTCAAACACACTTGAACTTAGAATAAGTGCTTTTCCTATTATCCTTCTCACTCCCAACCCTAATCATCAAATTCCCATCCAACCATGAACTCACTGAAACTACCTTAAAGACTTTAATCCTAACTTTGTTACGAACTCAAAGATAATTTCACAATACTCTTTGTTTACCATATGCTAACTCACTTTGTGACATTAACATATATGAGCCCAAGATCAAAACAAGAAGACAAACATAAATTTGAGATTGGAATTCAAATATATTCTCATTAAAATCTGCATAATCAATACATTATCAAGGCAACAAAATGCTAGGAAACAAACCCTAGATCCAAGCCTTCCTTGTTCAGTCTTTTACATTGACTATCAACATAACACCATCAACAACATTTTGGACCAAAAGACTTGGAACCCCTTTAAAATCAACTACAACAATATATACCATCATTCATCTTGGAATCCCAAAAAGTCAGGATCCAACAAGCTACAGATGACTGAGGCAAGGGCTAGGGTTTCACCCACCAAACCAACTAAATCAATCAAAATTTATTACATTGGATGAAAACCAGGTGGTCAGATCCAAGAATGATCTTCATTTATGATAAATCTTTGAAATTGTACCAAAGACCATGAATTCACCATGCTTATCAGTCTAATTAGACACTTACAACATGCCTCAAGCACTTCTTTGTTCATTCTTTCATGGTACAGACCTCTACAATTAATCATCAAACCATCTGGACCACGCTATGATAGTTGACAAGATCAAGGCTACTTGATCTAGCCGCTTAAGCATTGAATTCCAATCCCTTCTGTCACTGAAAACCCTTAAAATATTCAAATATGTAGGGAAATGACTACTTTCATGGTGCTACCAGAAAATCGACAGTCAGCATTCAAATCTAGATCAACTTTATATCACAACCATCAAATCTTCTCACTTTCCCAGGCTTCATGACCTAACTCAACAAGAATCCTGGTTTACATTTGGCGAACACATGACAAAGGCTGCACTCATTCTCGAAATGAAATTCCTAACTCAAGCTTTACTCAGTGAATTGGAGAACAAGCAAAAAAACTAACCCCAATTATTATTTGGAGAACTAGCAACTAAAGGCTATCTCCCATTCATTGAATGTTCTGGGTTACTGCTAGATTATTTAGAGATTTAGCAACTACTCATTCACTTATTTGCCAAATCAATTAGAGCATTGCTAAACTTTTCTATGAAGAAATGAACAAAAGGGAAACTTATCAGGGCTACAAAATTTAGAGGATACTGACATTTCTCAGTCACCAAATCACTGAATCTTTTATGCAAGACCCACAAGGGCCTGCCAACATACTACCATATCATCATCATGTGGACCAATGAAAAGCTGCTAATTGTGCACACCTATCAGTGGTCCCACTCATTTGAAAAGCCACACTATAAAGGAAGATCAATGGTTGTCGTAAGATATCATAGAGGAGAGAGACTCTATGAGAAGATACGCTAACCATTTGATTGAACTGTGATAGAGTACTGGGCCCAGGAAAATATTAAAGGCCGAAACATTATAAAAATTAAAGCGCAAGGGCTTAGGAAAAATTAAACCACATGGGTGTTTAGGAACTTAAGTGGCCTGAAAAAGTAACATGGAAATATAACAAGGCCAGGGAACATTAGTGTTTTATTCCATGTAACAGCTAGAAAAATTAAACTTTGACCTAGGGTTTCAAGCCAGAGATAGGGCAATATTTGTAGAGACTAGGGAAAATTTATATAGCCATGAAATTTTTTGCAGGTGCTAACACCTGGTATGAACAACTTCATACTTATTTGTTAAGTATTGGATTTATTAGAACTAGTGAGAACAACAATTTGTACATGAAAGGTGACACTGATGATACTATTCTTATTGCTGAAATATTTGTGGATGATATTGTTTTTGGAGGCCAAGATCACATATGTATATCTTTTGCTGATGAAATGAGAAAATAGTTTGAAATGCTATTTTTCAGAGAGATTAAATGCTTTCTAGGACTACAAGTCATTCAACAGAATGATGGGATATTCATCACACAATCTAAGTATATAAAGGAAGTATTGAAGACATTTGGCATGGAAGATGCAAAACCTATGGGAACACCGATGGCTATTGGATGTAAATTGACTAAGGAGGATGAAACTATAGAGGTAAACCAAACACTTTACCGATCCATGATTGGTAAGTTAATGTATGTAGTTCATAGTAGACCAGATATAGCACATGCTGTGGGAATTGTTGCTAGATGTTTTGCTAACCCTAGAGAATCACACATGATTGCTACTAAAAGAATCTTAAGATACCTGAAGAAAAAAAAGGATTATGGATTATGGTATCCTAAGGAAGACAAATTTGAACTGAAGATTTATACTGATGCTGATTGGGCAGGAAATGTGGATGACAAAAAAAGCACCACTAGAGGAGCATTCTTCTTTGGTGAAAGACTTGTTACATGGACAAGTAAGAAACAAGCTTGTATTTCTCAGTCTACAATTGAAGAAAATATGTTGCTGTTGCTACAAATTGTTCAAACATTGCATATATTAAGCAAGTACTGGAAGGAATGAATGAGGTAATCATTGAGCCTGTGATTATATTATGTGATAATATAAGTGCACTAAATATTTCAAAGAATCCAGTGATGCACTCTAAGACAAAGCATATATCAATTAAGTATCACTACTTAAGAGAATAAGTACAGGAAAAGCAAGTGAAGTTAGAATTTGTTACATCAAAATAACAACTTGCAGCTATCTATACAAAGCCTCTACCGAAGGATACATTTGAATACTTGAGGACTAGACTTGGGGTCTGTCCCCTATCTACCGGTCACTAAGGTGATCTGGATATTGTTGCATCAACCTAATCTTATCAGAAGATCATTCATGTTTATGCAATCATTGTTCACACTTTGGATCATGTTCAAGGTTGTGAGTAAGTTTGAAGAATTGAAACATATTGGGATATTAGTATATAGAGATACAGATACTGTATTGAACAACAAAGAGTTATTTGGCTACTGAAGAGTAGTTTTTTTATTTTGTTTCTTTGGCATTGCTGTCAAAGGGAGAGATAAACATATGAAATAGGAATGGACAAAGGGAGAGATAAACTAAACATGCAAGGAAGAGATGAACATTCACCAATGAGATATCTATCTAAGGGAGAGACAATCTGAAGGGAATAGAACATTGAAGATCAGTTACAAAGAATAGAAGTAGGAACTTGAGAATGGAAACAAGAACATCTATAGAATGTCAAAGCTATATTTTACAATGTTGGTTAGTATCATAGTTATTGAACATATTAAGCTAGGGAGAGCTTGTACAATATTTTTTCATAGAGTTGTAGAATACATGTTTGGTATGTGTATGGTATATTTTATATTACTTAAATTTCCATCAATGCCAAAGGGAGAGATTGATGACCTACAACTGATTTAGCACCTGATTGAAGAATCTATGATATAGAGATCACTGAGGAGGAGTTGATGATTAGATATGTAAGATGATTGAATTTTTATTATGTTGTCATTGATGTCAACTAAATTTGACAGTACTTATCTTGTAAGTTACTATACCGAGACATCTGTAGAAAAGGAGTAAAAAATATGAAGAACATAAATATCTACATGAGAAAGATGTATATGTTAGATGACGATAAGAAATACATTGAGTAACTTGTTGATGATTCTATGACCTTATAATATTGACTTGATTATGTTGCATTCATCTATGATGAAGAATAGAGTTGAAAGATACAAAGCAGTGTTGTTGATTAATGAAGTGTTATAGTATACATTGACGGAGTGTAGTGTATACTGAGAACAATGTAAACCGAGCTTGTGTTCACTAATGTATTTCTTTGTCAACCGAGAAGAACAGAAAGGAATTAAATGATCAGTTTAGCTGATAAGTTTGATGAGCTAGAAATTGTATAATTTTGAGGTAACAGATAATGTCTGTTATGAAGATCGATGACTATCATAATTCAAGAGAGATCTAATGGAGTATATTGAAACGTGTTATTGATACATCAACTGAGGAAGGTTAAAGTGACAAAATCAATGAATGAGATTAAGAGGAAAAATCTAATGGAGGAGAAGAAAATAATTTACATGTCTATATAAGAGACTAAGTTTTCACAATGAAAAATGTTGAGAGAAAGAAGATACTGCAGAAATTTCACGTGAACAATTTTTTTCATGCATTTTGATCATACTAGTTATTAAGAACTGAACTACAGAATACACCGAGAGACAAAAAGCTATTACTGAGAGACAAAGACTATTTACCAATGAAAAGTAAGTTGATACATTGTTGAAACTAAAGAGTTACATTGATCATAAAGTTTTGTATGAGCTAAATATTGATCTATAATCAACAATTGAAGTTGTATTGACACAAGGGCAGGGTAGATACAAGCAAAATCAAGCTGAATTGACTCCACTTGAATCAACGCCCTGCTCAGAGTTACATAATGGAAGAAATATGAATATCACATGAAACTAGTGAAAAAAAAATGGATATGAGACAAGCAACTAGCAGAAACAATAGAGAATTATATTATTTCTTTCAACATGCCTGACTGTGAGGCCTTACGGGTTTTGACCTTATACAACAAAAATTATGGATTTAGAATTACAACTTGCATCCTATCTTTTTCTCCAATGATGTATCTTGATAATCCTTCCTATATCTACCTCTTCTACCACTTGATTTCCCTACTACATCAATCTAGACCCCTTATATAGCCAGGTAAGCCATAGGTCTGCTAGTCAGGTATTTAATTACAATATAGGTCTAATCTCAAGATTTAAACCAAAACTAATGCTAGAATAAATATAAATTGATGAAACTTTTGATTTAGGTCCTTAATTGACCCAAGAACATTATTTTAAGGGTGAAAGGCCCCATTTGATCACATGGCATGATGCAAGAAGAAACACTACACGTTTGACCCAAAAACTACCAGAAAATAGGTCTTGGGGAAAAATGGCCATAACTTTTGAATCATAATGAATTAGGAGTTTCACCCTTGGGAAATGATATTAATTTAGGTCATATTAAATTCCTTAAGATAAAAAAGGATGATTCATTAAGTATCAATATCTCCATGACGTGCAATCAGTACCAAAACTATAGGAACAACTTTGATGGGAACACTGGCAGAAAATAGGTCCCCGAGAAAAATGGTCATAACTTTTTACTCATAATGAATTAGGAGTTGAAACCTTGGGAAATGATATTAATTTAGGTCCTCTTGAATTATTTAAGAGTGAAAAGTCTGATTCTTTAAGGATCATGGGTGTAATTATGCGCAACAAACACCAATACTGTAGGAAAATACAATTGCGATGGCAAGGAAAACAACTATAACTTTGAAATAGTCCATCCAATATTTATGTGCTCATAGTAGAAGGTTCCCAAATAGGTCCTCAACATAATTTAAGCTTCTCAAAACATGAAACCATCAAATTCCAAGATTATAAAGCAAACAACAGAAAATAGGTACATAAATCAGGAAATGTTTTTGGTTGATGCAAGATTGCTCAAAGACCCAAGATGCTCTTGGATCAGACACCTGGGGTAAATAAAGAATAGATGTCCACATCAGGAACTACTCATATTTTTACTTGAATCATAAAGATCCAACTCAGCTTGTGTAATCCGTAAACTATCCTCAACTAGCTTGTCCTTTCACTGAACTAGATATTCCATGTAGTCTTTTCCTCTTGTACTTTTGCTCACTCTTTTATTTAAGATCTTCTCAATGTTGTATTTTTTCTTCTTAGGATAGTCCAAATCATCTTCAATCTCATCATTTGATTCAAATTACTCAAATATATCAGCAATATTGAATATAGGTGATATATCCATGTCCTCTGGTAATTCCACTTCATAAGCATTTCCACTATCAAACTTCTTTAGAATCTTACAAGGTGCAAACTTCTTCATTTTCAGCTTGTTGTAGGTACCGACTGGAAATATATTCTTTTTCAGATGAATCATAACCTCATCTCTAACTTCAAAATATTTATATCTTCTTCTCTTATCTAATCTCTATTTATATTTCAGATTACTGTCCTCCAAATTATTTTTAATTTCATCATGTAAAGTTCTCATGTATTCTACAAAATGATCAGCTTCATCACTTCTTCTTGTCTTAGTAGGTAAATCTCTCAACTTCATGTTTCCCTTAGGATGAAATCTAGTAACAATCTCAAATGGTGTCCTCTTAGTGCTTCTATTCACCAAATTATTATATGCAAACTCTGCTTGTGCCAAAATCAAATCCCAATTAGTAGGCTTATCCCCAACTAAGCATCTAAACAAGTTTCCCAAACTTCTATTCACATCTTCAGTCTGTCCATCCATCTGAGTGTGAAATGTAGGACTAAAATTTAAATCAGTATTCATCTTTTTTGAAAGTGTTCTCCAAAAGTAACCAGTAAACTTAGTATCTCTGTCTGAAACAATAGATTTAGGCAAACCATGCAATCTCACCACTTCCTTGAAGAATAATTCAGCTACATGAAATGCATCAGATGTCTTCTTACAAGGTATGAAATGAGCCATCTTAGAAAATCTATCAACCACTACCAAAATAGAATCATCACCTCTATGAGTTCTAGGCAATCCAAGAACAAATTCCATACTCACATCTTCCCAAGGTCTATCAGGTACAGGCAAAGGTGTATACAATCCCACATTTTGACTAGTTCCTTTTGCTACTTGACAAATTTTGCAACCCTTAACCATTCTCCGTACATCTTTATAAATCTATGGCCAAAGGTATCTTTTTGAAATCAAATTCATAGTCTTATCAATCCCAAAATGTCTAGCAAGTCCACCACTATGTTTTTCCTTCATTATGTTCTCTCTCATAGATCCTCTAGGTATGCACAATTGAATTCCTTTAAACAACATGTCTTCTTGAATGAAATAATCAGTCCACTTATCACTCACTGTGTGTTCCTTACAAGATTTCCAACATACTGCAAAATCAATGTCAGTCTCATGCAAATACTTCAAATCATCAAAACCAAGTACCTCAACTCTCATCTCTGTTAGCAAACTTCTTCTTTGGCTCAAGGCATCAAAAACCTTATTTGACTATCCACTTTTATGCTTCAATGAAAAAAATATATTATGTTCTTTCATTTCTCTTTCAAATGTTTTACCATCAAACAAGCATACTCTGACTATGGTATAGTGACTTTCATCAAGCTTCTCTACCAAATGCAATAATACTTGTTTCTTTCCATCCATCCAAATAGTATATTGATTCAATCTACCATCATGTAAAGCTTTCCTATCATACTGCCAAGGTCTACCCAAAAGAATATGACAACAATCCATAGGCATAATATTACACAAGACTTCATCATGATAATTCCCAATTTTGAATTTAACAAGCCATTGTTCACTTACAAGTAGTTTATGCTCCTTCTGGATCCAAGCAATATGGTAAGGCTTAGGATGTTTCAATCTCTGTAACTACAACTTGTTAACCAGTTCTTCAAATGCCAAATTATCAAAACTTCCACTGTCAATGATTACCTTGCAACATTTATTAGCGATCTTATATCTGGTTCTAAACAAACTTTTCCTCAAAACAAGTTCCTCATCAGCTTCTTCATTCCACAAGATCCTTCTTAGCATCAAGTTATCACCATGTTCGGGTTCATTAGACATTTCCTCAACTTCTTCACAAGCCAAATTATTTCTACCATTACCTCTTGTCTTCTTTTCAGTACATTCAAAAACTCTATGTCCCTCTTCACCACATTTGTAACAAGTACCTTTAAACCAAGATCTCTCTTCTCTTTTCCAATTATTGTTATTCCTAGAGTAACCAGTATAGTTACCTCTAGAGTAGTTACCTCTTTTACCAGTAGGGTTATTTTCCCATCCTTTATCTTGCACTACATTGTCAGATCTGCTACTTTCTCCATAAGATCTTCCTCTACTTCTCTGAAATCTACCACCTCTTCCTCTTTTTCTTTGTTCATGTTTCTTTGTCAATATTTCTTTAGCCTTCAAAGAAAATTGATATGCTTCTTCCACACTATCAATCTTCACATAATTGATCTTATCCTGAATTGATGTCCTTAGGCCATTCAGATATCTAGCCACCTTCTCAACTTCATCATCCACATGTCCATATCTGATATCCAATTTGTAAAATTCCTCATTATATTCTTTCACACTCATGTCCTTTTGTCTCATATTTTTCATTTTTCTCATCAAACTAACTTGGTAGTCAGCTAGAAGAATGATGCAGGAGCATCTTGGGTCTTTGGCAATCTTGCATCAACCAAAAACATTTTCTGATTTCTGTACCTGTTTGCTGTAGTTTTTTTTATAATATTTTCATTTGATAGTTTCATGGTGTGTGAAGCTTACATCATTTTGGGGACCTATTTGGGAACCTTCTTCTATGAGAACATAAAGTTTGGATGGATTGTTTCAAAGTTACAACTATTTTCCTTGCCGTCGGAACAATGTTTTCCTACAGTTTTGGTACTGATTGTTCATGTTGGAGACCTTGATCCATAAGGAATTTTTTTTTTCTCACTTAAGGAATTTAAGAGGACCTAAATTAATACCATTTACCAAAGGCACATCTCCTAATTAATTATGAGTCAAAAGTTATGGTCTTTTTGGCACAAGACCTATTTTCTGCCAGTTTTCGCATCGGAGCCATTACTGCAGTTTTGGTGCTGATTGTTCTTGTTGGCGACCTTGATTGATAAGGAATTTTATTTTGTGCACTTAAGGAATTAAATTGGACCTAAATTAATATCATTTCCAAAGGGTAAAAACTCCAATTCATTATGAGTAAAAAGTTATGCCCATTTTTCCCCGGGACATATTTCCTGCCAGTTTTTGGGTGAAACATGTGGTGTTTCTTCTTGAGATGTTCCGTGTGCTCATATGGGAACTTGAAAACTTAAAGAAATGTTCTTGGGTCAAGTTAGGACCTAAATCCATAGGCACATTAAGTTTTGATAATTTTTGCATTAGTTTTAGTTTCTTTTATTGGACTGGACCTATATTGTAATTAAAGCTTGACTGGCCGACTTGTGGCTTAGTTGGCTATATATTGAGAGCTTAGGTTGATGTAGAAGGTAGCTTGGAAGTTGGAAGGAGAGTAGTAGATGATCCTTAGATCATTAGGAAGAATAGAGCAGAAGCAGATTTGTGATTCTGGGACTTTGTAGCAGAACTAGTGGCCTACGGGCTTAGGACAACAAGGGATTGCTTGGAAGTGTGAGTACAAGTTTAGATCCAGTGGTGGTTGTTCCTATTAGAGGCTACCTATTTCAGATCTAAAATAGTTGGTGATTCCTTGGATCTTGCAAGATCTTGCTGATACTTTGTAATTTCATTGTAATAGGCCGAAACCCGAAAGGCCTCACAGCCGAGCATGTTGAAAGAAATAATATAATTCTCTATTGTTGCTGCTAGTTGATTGTCTCATATCCATTGTGATTTCATTGCATTCATTTGATTTTATATTGCTTCCATTGTGTAAATTTGCACAAGGGTTTGTTGTGGATTCAAGTGGACTCAATTCTACTTGATTCTGCTTGTATCTGCCCTGCCCCTGCATCAAGTGGTATCAGAGAAAGTTCTTTCTTGTGGATTGGGTCGTGGAGAACCTTATTAGATTGGTTGTAGGGTGGAAGATCTGAGATCTGACCTATAACTTGTAGAAGGTTACGATCTTGCTGGAACCTGATTGTCAAGATGGTTCATGGTAGAGGAAATCATAATGCTATCATGGATATGTTGAGGAAAATTGCAACTAGGCTTGAAGCTGTAGAGATAGCCCAGAGAAGAGGAGCGCATCTTGAAGATGCTTGGAAAGATGAAGAAGAAGTTTCTTCTAGCTGACTACCAAGTTAGTCTGATGAGAAAGATGCAAAATCTGAGACAAAAGGACATGAGTGTGAAATAATATACTGAGAAATTTTACAAATTAGATATTAGATCTGGACATGTGGATGATGAAGTTGAGAAGGTGGCTAGATATTTGAATGGCCTAAGGACATCTATTCAAGATGAGATTTGTTATGTGAAGATTGATAGTGTGGAAGAAGCATACCAATTTTCTTTGAAGGCTAAAGAAAGATTGAAAAAAAGACATGATCAAAGACAAAGAGGAAGAGGTGGCAGATTTCAGAGAAGTAGAGGTAGATCTAATGGAGAAAGTAGAAGATCTGAAAATTTAGTAAATGATAAAGGATGGAAAGATGAACCTGCTAAAAGAGGTAATTACTCTAGAGGTAGCTATACTGGTTACTCTAGGAATAATAATAATGGTAAAAGAGAAGATAGATCTTGGTTTAAAGGTACTTCTTATAAATGTGGTGAAGAAGGACATAGAGCTTTTGAATGTACTAACTCTGGAAAGAAGACTGGAGGTAATGGTATAAATAATTTGGCTTGTGAAGAAGTTGAGGAAATGTCTAATGAACCTGAACATGGTGAGAACTTGATGCTAAGAAGGATCTTGTGTAATGAAGAAGCTGATGAGGAACCTATTTTGAGGAAAAGTTTGTTTAGAACCAAATGTAAGATTGCTGATAAATGTTGCAAGGTAATCATTGATAGTGGAAGTTCTGATAATTTGGCATCTAAAGAGCTGGTTAACAAGTTGTAGTTGTAGAGATTAAAACATCTGAAGCCTTACCATATTGCTTGGATCCAGAAGGAGCATAAACTACTTGTAAGTGAACAATGCCTTGTTAAATTCAAAATTGGGAATTATCATGATGAAGTCTTGTGTGCTATTATGCCTATGGATTGTTGTCATATTCTTTTGGGTAGACCTTGGTAGTATGATAGGAAAGCTTTGCATGATGGTAAATTGAATCAATATACTATTTGGATGGATGGAAAGAAACAAGTGTTATTTCCTTTAGTAGAGAAGTTTGATGAAGGTCACTGTACTACAGTCAAAGTATGTTTGTTTGATGATAAAACATTTACAAGAGAAATGGAAGAACAAAATATTTGCTTTTCATTGAAGCATAAGAGTGGACATTCAAATAAGGTTGTTGATGCCTTGAGCAGAAGAAGAAGTTTGTTGACAGAGATGAGAGTTGAGGTACTTGGTTTTGATGATTTGAAACATTTGTATGAGACTGACATTGATTTTGTAGAGCCTTGGAAATGTTGTAAAGAACACACAGTGAGTGATAAGTGGGCTGATTATTTCATTCAAGAAGACATGTTGTTTAAAGAGTTCAATTGTGCATACCTAGAGGATCTATTAGAGAGAACATAATGAAGGAGAAACATAGTGGTGGACTTGCTGGACATTTTGGGATTGATAAGACTGTGAATTTGATTTTAGAAAGATACTTTTGGCCATAGATTTATAGAGATGTTCAGAGAATGGTAAGAGGTTGCAGAATTTGTCAAGTAGCAAAAGGAACTACTCAGAATTTAGGATTGTATACACCTTTGCCTGTACCTAATAGACCTTGGGAAGATGTGAGTATGGAATTTATTCTTGGATTTCCTAGAACTCAGAGAGGTAATGATTCTATTTTGGTAGTGGTTGATAGATTTTCTAAGATGGCTCATTTCATACCTTGTAAGAAGACATCTGATGCATTGCATGTAGCTGAATTATTCTTCAAGGAAGTGGTAAGATTGCATGGTTTTCCTAAATCTATTGTTTTAGATAGAGATACTAAGTTTACTGGTTACTTTTGGAGAACACTTTGGAAGAAGATGAATACTGATTTGAAGTTTAGTTTTACATTTCACCCTCAGACAGATGGACAGACTGAAGTTGTGAACATAAATTTGGGAAACTTGTTGAGATGTTTAGTTGGAGAGAAACCTACTAATTGGGATTTGATTTTGGCACAAGCAAAGTTTGCATATAATAATTTAGTGAATAGAAGCACTAAGAAGACACCCTTTGAGATTGTTAATGGATTTCATCCTAATGGAACCACAGAGCTGAGAGATTTACCTACTGAGACCAGAAGAAGTGCTAAAGATGATCATTTTGCAGAATACATGAGAACTTTACATGATGAAGTTAAAAAGAATTTAGAGGACAGTAATATGAAATATAAAGAAAGCGCAGACAAGAGAAGGAGACATAAATATTTTGAAGTTGGAGATTGGGTTATGATTCATTTGAATAAGAATAGATTTCCAGTTGGTACCTACAACAAGCTGAAAATGAAGAAGTTTGGACCTTGTAAGATTCTGAAGAAGTTTGACAGTGGAAATGCTTATGAAGTAGAATTGCCAGAGGACATGGATATATCACCTATATTCAACATTGCTGATATTTTTGAGTACTTTGAATCAAATGAAGAGATATAAGATGATCTAGATTATCCTAAGAAAAATAAGGACAGCATTGAGAAGATCTTGAATAAAAGAGTGAGCAAGAGTACAAGAGGAAAAGACTAGATGGAATATATAGTTCAGTGGAAAGACAAGCCAGTTGAGGATAGTTCATGGATTACACAAGCTGAGTTGGATCTTTATGATTCAGGTCAGAATATGAGTATTTCTTGATGTGGAAATCAGTTCTTTATTTACCCTAGGTGTCTGATGCAGGAGCATCTTGGGTCTTTGGCAATCTTGCATCAACCAAAAACATTTTTTGATTTCTGTACCTGTTTGCTATAGTTTTCTTTATAATATTTTCATTTTATAGTTTCATGGTGTGTGAAGCTTAAATAATGTTAGGGACCTATTTTGGAACCTTATTCTATGAGCACATAAAGTTTGGATGGATTGTTTCAAAGTTACAGCTATTTTCCTTGCCGTCGGAACAGTGTTTTCCTGCAGTTTTGGTGCTGATTGTTCATGTTGGAGACCTTGATCCATAAGGAATTTTTTTTTTCTCACTTATAGAATTTAATAGGACCTAAACTAATACCATTTCCCAAAGGTGCATCTCCTAATTCATTATGAGTCAAAATTTATGGCCTTTTTGGCACAGGACCTATTTTCTGCCAGTTTTCACATCGGAACTGTTATTGCAGTTTTGGTGCTGATTGTTCTTGTTGGCGACCTTGATTGATAAGGAATTTTATTTTAATCACTTAAGAAATTAAATTGGACCTAAATTAATATCATTTCCCAAGGGCACAAACTCCAATTCATTATGAGTAAAAAGTTATGCCCGTTTTGTCCCGGGACCTATTTCCTGCCAGTTTTTGGGTGAAACGTGTGATGTTTCTTTTTGCGATGTTCTGTGTGCTCATATGGGACCTTGTGAACTTAAAGGAATGTTATTTGGTCAAGTTAGGACCTAAATCCATAGGCACATTAAGTTTTGATCATTTTTGTGTTAGTTTTGGTTTCTTTTTATTGGACTGGACCTATATTGTAATTAAAGCCTGACTGGCCAACTTGTGGCTTAGATGGCTATATATTGAGAGCTTAGGTTGATGTAGAAGGTATCTTGGAAGTTGGAAGGAGAGTATTAGATGATCCTTAGATCATTAGGAAGAATAGAGTAGAAGCAGATTTGTGATTCTGGGACTTTGTAGCAGAACTAGTGGCCTACGGGCTTAGGACAACAAGGGATTGCTTGGAAGTGTGAGTACAAGTTTAGATCCAGTGGTGGTTGTTCCTATCAGAGGCTGCCTATTGCAGCTATGAACTAGTTGGTGGTTCCTTGGATCTTGCAAGATCTTGCTGATACTTTTTAATTTCATTGTAATAGGCCGAAACCCGGAAGGCCTTACAGCCGGGCATGTTGAATGAAATTCAGTTTTGAAACATTATCTTGTTGTATTCCGCTGTGCACATTGTTGTTATAATTGGTAGTTGTAGGCTTGGAAAATCCATTATTGGATCCTCCATCCCTGAATTGCATCAAATAAAATTCTTCTTCATCTTTCCAAGCATCTTCATCCATGTCTTGATCTTTTCTTTTCCTCTCTTCTATCTCTCAATTTGCAAATGATCCCACCAAAGATATGCATGACCTTTCAACTTTGTGACTTCTATCTTAACCTTCTTATTATTAGGAGTACCTTCATACTCAAATTATTTATCCATATTAGAGATCCAATCCAAAAGTGTATCGGTCTCAAGTCTTCCATCATAGGAAGAAATTTCAACTACAGGTCTGGAGTTAGCCTTAGACAAAACTCTCAAAATTCTTTCCTCATCTTGTTCAATTGTAGGTTCAAAATTAGGTGCTACTTCTTCTTCTTCATCACTAACATCTTCAAGATGTACTCCTCTTCTCTAGGCTATCTCTATAGCTTCAAGCCTAGTTGCAATCTACCTCAACATATCCATGATAGCATTACCATTTCCTCTACCACAAACCATCCTAACAATCAAGTTCCAGCAAGATCATAACCTTCTACAAGTTATAGGTCAAATATTAGATATAACACCCTTCAACCAATCCAATAAGGTTCTCCATGATCCAATCCACAAGAAAGAACTCACTCTGATAGCACTTGACATAGGGGCAGGGTAGATACAAGCAGAATCAAGCTGAATTGACTCCACTTGAATCAACAACAAGCCCTTCTCAGAGTTACACAATAGAAGAAATATGAATATCACATGAAACCAATGAAAACAAAATGGATATGAGACAAGCAAATAGTAGCAACAACAGAGAATTATATTATTTCTTTCAACATGCTCGGCTGTGAGGCCTTCCGGGTTTCGGCCTTATACAATGAAAATTATGGATTGAGAATTATAGATTAGATCTTATCTTTGTATTAAATGATGTATCTTGATAATCCTTACTATATCTACCTCCTCAACCTCTTTATTTCCCTACTACATTAATCTAGACCCCTTATATAGCTAGCTAAGCCACAGGTCGGCCAGTCAGGCATTTAAATACAATATAGGTCAAGTCTCAAGATTTAAATGAAAACTAATGCTAGAATGAATATAAATTGATGCAAATTTGGATTTAGGTCATTACATGACCCAAGAAAATTCCTTTAAGGGAAAAAGTCCCCATTTTCTCACTCGGCATGACACAAGAAGAAACACTACATGTTTCACCCAAAAATTGCCAGAAAATAGGTCCTTGGGTAAAACGGTCATAACATTTGACTCATAATGAATTAGGAGTTTTGCCCTCGGGAAATGATATTAATTTAGGTCCAATTAAATTATTTAAGAGCACAAAGGATTATTTATTAAGGATCAACATCACCATGATGTGCAATCAGCACCAAAACTACAGGAATGGCTCTGGCGGGAACACTGGTAGAAAATAGGTCCCCGAGAAAAATGGTCATAAATTTTTACTCATAATGAATTATGAGATGAACCCCTAGAAAATGATATTAATTTAGGTCCTCTTGAAGTCATTAAGAGATAAAAGGCTGATTATTTAAGGATCATGGGTGTCAATATGCGCAACAGGCACCAAAACTACAGGAAAATATAGTCCCGACAGTAAGGAAAATAACTGTAACTTTGAAACAGTCCATCCAATCTTTATGTGATCATAAAAGAAGGTTTCCAAATAGGTCCTAAAAATAATGTAAGCTTAAAACAACATGAAACCATCAAATTCTAATATTATATAGAAAACAACAAGAAATAGGTACAAAAATCAGGAAATGTTTTTGGTTGATGCAAGATTGCTCAAAGACCCAAGATGCTCATGCATCATGTATTAAGGTAGATCATCTACTATTACATATTTAACCATTGTACATAGTCAAATATCTTAACTGAGTGGACTAAGAAAGTCTTAATATGTATCATTCATAGAATGAACATTGTTATCCTGTCAACCCCATAGTGAATGCTAGTTGGATGATAACGGTTGGTCTAAACTCCTCCAACAAGGTCACATCTAACAGTTTGTTTGTAATCTTTAATAGGGATTGGTCTTCACTGACCTCACTTTAGAAGAGTGAATATTTTGGGTTGCCGGTCCCAAGTGGTTTTTCCCTTCAAAGGGTTTCCATGTTAAATCTCTTATGTTATGTGTTGATTGTGATATTTGTTTGTTATCATACTTTGCATATTGCATGTTAGATTTGATTGGTAACTACTATATGTTTTTAGACTGGTAATCGGTAAAAGCATAGAAAGTGATAGTATTTCTTGTTTACTGAGTATCAGAAGTTGAAGTAATTTTTTTGGATTATACATTTTTTTGTGCGAAAAGAGTCTAACTAATTCACCCCCCCTCTTAGTTATTCTAACATATTTAAACATAAAGCATAAACATAATGAAAGAACACATGAACACACCACCAATATTTTAGTTATGGGGAAACCCAAACAGGTAAAAAAATCAGTGGGAATTGACACCCACTAATATTTTGTACTAGTGTATTATGATCCTTGTTAGAAGATCCTTAACCATGTTAGGAGTTTCTTTACAATGCTTTAAGTATAGTAGACCTGGTCAAGGGTCAGACCTGTTAGGATTCTTTTACAATTGTCCCTGTTAGGGGAGAGGACGCACTGTTTGAGAGCTCAGTGCTCAAAGGGGCAAAGGCTAAAACCTTCTGAATAATAGATACACACTATATCTAGATTTTGGTAAACCATGCTTTGACCTACTATCTGGATTAGTTCCAATGTATAGCACAAATACTTGTTCACATAGACCATCCTCTAATGGTTCTACACTTCGCACACTCTACTCTACTCTGCTTAATCAACCATGAACCACACTCAACCAATCGCAAATGACTTCCTATAAATATCTATCCTCTAAATGATATAATCAAGTCGGCCTATTAGAACCACCTTGAAATCTTTTTAGAGAAACCATAACAAACTTAGATAAACATTTTGTTAGCTCTACTATGCACATAACACATTCTGGGACCTATTCAATAAGATAATTGTAGACACATGCTACACACTGTCGGCTCTACCAAAACAAATGGATCTTTCTTGTCAAGCTGAATTAATTCATGGGCTCTTAACCAAATATCAATAAATCTTCTCTAAGTTAACTCTAAGGGTGCATAACCAAAAGATAGGTGCAACTCTGGAACCAATAAAATCTCTGTCAGCTCTTCTAAATAAACACATGAAACTGCTACTATCGAATAGCGACTGCATAAATTCACTTCTACTAAATATCAAACTATGCGTCCATGACTAAAACATCACTAACATGTCTTCAACATATATCCAAGCGCCCAAGGCTCCATGATAACTGTATGAACAACCATACATAGAACATTGCCTATTACTCTGTCAGGAACACTGCTAAAACAAGCTACTATATAACGGTATGTACTAATAGTTAACCTCTGCACCCATGATATCATGCTGATATCATGTCCATGCTACATATACTGAAAGCTTACTATATAAGAATTCCACGCATGCTACTTTCCATATGTTGTCATCAATGAAAAACATACAGTCAGTACTGGCCTGCTAGAAAATCTCCAACACAAGGGTGTGCTCTAGCCATCATGAGGTTTCTCTGTAGGGCTTCAAGTATGATCTGGATCTAGAAAAAGTTCACTTCCTCCTGTATGTGTGTGAATATTTTTTTGTGGAATTATTCATAAGTGTTTTCATATTATTGTGTTGATAGGATGATATAGATTTTTATTTAGTTGTTTTAAAAAAAACATTACAACCAGGAAAATGTGAAGTGTGTTGTTATTAATAGATTTTCTAAATTTCTTCCTAAGAGTTCACGAATGGTTTTACATTTTTATTTTGGTATAGTTGACCGTGTTCTTATGATTTATGAAGAAATGTAGTGACTTTTTTCTTCAATGGCATTTGCAAAGTTGTGTTTTGTATTTTTAAAGTTTTGATTACTAGTTTTTATATTCTGAGTGTAATGATGTGTTGAGGAGGTTCATTGGAAGTGGTATTAAGGTGACTAATTTAGTTATTCCTCAAGGAACCTTCCACAAGAATTATCCACACCTTAAACTCACCTTTTTGGGCAAATTTGGGCAAGTTTTTAACAGTCCTCGTACGAGCAAAAAACCTTGATCCTATTTGCTTGTATGAGTTAGGATGAATGCTTGTATGGGCCTATGAGGACACTCATGTGGCCCTATGAGAATACATGTATGCATGATATATATAAAAATGTAACTTGTAAGTATAAGTACCTTCAAATATACTTATTTTGGTGGCAGGATTTATACAAATATAACATTTAAGTATAAGTATAATTTCTTATATTTTAAGTTATATTTGTATAAATACCTTTTAGGATGTTTGATATAGGTTTCAGCTTCATAGGAGTTAAGATGCAGATTTTAGATTTTGGGTTTTAAAAAAAATAAATTAGACTTAGTCAAATTTTAGGCACATGAGGGTTCCCTAGTGTTATGAACAAGTTATGGAACATTGTGTTAATAGATGTGGAAAGTTCTATGTTGTACCTTATGAATGTTTATAGATGGTTTTTTTGGTATTATAATATGTTACTCATGTGATTTGAGTACTTTTCTTATGATAGAATCCATAATATGAGGCTAGGATTCATTCAGGTGGCCTGAGTGCACCGGAGGGTTCCCTAGACCTGTAAGATAGATCTTTTGAAATTACTTGATATTTTCATGGCTTGTGTGTTTGGGTAGGGGACTAGGTACCCTAGGTGAGTGGCTCACCATAGGTGTTGGAACCTTAAAGTGGTTGCTGAATGATCCTATGGGTGGGTTAGAAAAAAGTGATAACCTAATAATGAATCAGGGAAAGGGGGGAAACAAAAGATAATATATTAATGGTCACATAGTCCTGTTGGAGTACCAGGACCATGGGTAACTACCAGGGAGGATCCCTATTCAGAAAGGGGGTACTAGGGTTACATGGTTGCTAGGGAGGATCACAAAATACCAGATATGTGATGACACTCACCTAGAGGGTATGCTAGAAACCTAACCCTTGTGATCAGTAGTGTGATATATTGCAATTTTTTGTATTTTTTCTCAAGTGAGGGTTTGTGAAACCTTAGAATGCTTAGGGCCTTTTGAGTATCTTGGTTTTATCTCCTAACATGGGGGGTGGAACTTCACCAGTTTCATATGGCTGGATGGAAAAAATCTTTCGAGGTCTTGTTCGTTGTTTGTGACTTGGATGTGTTCAATTCTATGCATTAATGAAGAATTTCTATTTGTATCATTGTTACTGAAAAGAAAGATGTAAAGGTATGTTTTAATGCTTTTAGGCCATTTTGGTACTTACTAATCTAATGATATTAATTATTAGAAAAATGTAATTGAAAAGAAAAGAAATGTAATTGGGAGGGATAGTTCTAGGGTTTATTTTAAGGGATATAATTTGAAAGATCAAAGTTGAAATGTAAAGTGTAAATGTTGAATTATTCTATGTATCTCTCCTATGTTGAAATAAAGGAAATATTTATTATGCTAAGGTTAAATTGTAACCTGTAAGAATAGCTATTTCAATGTGTAGGAAAGAGAAACAAAATTGATATATAATTGTAAATGAAATGTTATTTTCTTACCCTATCTCTTAAGTTATGAAATGTGAAAGTAAAGAAAAGAGATGCAATTCAATTTGAATAAGCAATGTAAACATGTTAGTAAATGAATTCATTAAGGGAACCTTAAGGAATGTAAATGTGAATGTGTTAATGATGTAATGTTAGAAAGAAAAAATATTGTTAGTTGCAATTTTTGGTCATAAGACCTGATTCCTTATGGGTTCCCTGGCAGGGACATTACATTTGGTATTAGAGCCCTGGTTGCTACACTAGGAGCTTAGGGTCTATTTATGTTTGAAACTCAAAACTTTTCAACACTTTGAATGCTCCTTTTAAACTTGCACTTAAAACTAATATTACACCACTCTTTGAGGATGCCTCCCGTTACCAGTGGAAGAGCTAATGTCAGAGCTCAAGAGTCTTCCTCGAGATCTCACCTAGAGAGTTTCCATGAGGAATATGAGGGAGAATACAACAAATATAATCATAGAAATGAGAGTTAGAGTAATGACTCAGAAGGAGTCCAAGTTAGAAAACTTATGCAATAACTTTTGCATAGACTCGACAACCTTGAAAATAGAGTCAATGTTGAAGAAGGGAACCAAGCTCAACACCAAGATAGGGAAAGAGATAGGAGCCCTAGGAGAAGGAAAGTTATGCAAAAATATGAGGACAGGGATACCACTCACATGAGGGACTTTCTCAAAGTCAAGGTACCACTTTTTTATGGCAACAAAGGGGGATCTACTGTGGAAACCTAGTTTTTCAACCTTGAGAGGTGTTTCTCTATGCACCCTTTTAGTATAAATGTCAAGGCTAGATGCGCTATTATGAATTTTAGGAAGTTTGCATCTACATGGTGGTGTATGTAAGAAGACAAACTTCAAGTCTCCATCAATACTATTTCATGGGAATTGTTCCTAGAAAGCTTTAAGGATTGATTCATGTTTTATCAGTGGAGAGAGGGAAGAGAAATATAATTTCACCACCTCAAGAAAGCCAACATGTCAATGGAAGAGTACGAAAGAAAGTTCTATGAACTTAAGCCTTTCTCAGGTTTTAGAGATGACAAACCCATTCTTGTCCAACACTTCATCAGAGGTCTAAAAGACTGAATATCAGGAGATGTAGCAATCTTAGAACCTAAGAATCTCTAGGATGCCATCACCAAGGCATACCTAGTTGAAAGAAAGGTCAAAGGAAAAGGTGGCTACTCTAGTGGCCAAAATTTCAACACTAGATCAAGCTCTAAGGGAAATTTTGATCAATTAAATTTAAATTTCAAGAACCAACAATATGCTTTCAAAGGTGGACAAAACATTTCTAAGATGAAATTTCAGAATAATAACCAAGGTAATGGAAGGTTTCAACAACCTTGGAACCGAAGCAATTTTTGAACACAACAAAGGATCCCTCCTCCACAATCCCAAAACTCCCAAAATTTCAATAGAGGAGGTTATCAACAATCCAATACTCCTCCTACAAGGAATTTTGGTTGAAGCATGGGGTGTTATTCTTGTGGACAAAAAGGGCACATTATAGTTCATTTCCCTCAACACATGAACCCCACCCATCAGAATTAAGCATT
Source organism: Chamaecyparis obtusa (assembly GCA_027943335.1). NCBI lineage: Eukaryota > Viridiplantae > Streptophyta > Pinopsida > Cupressales > Cupressaceae > Chamaecyparis > Chamaecyparis obtusa. The sequence continues at coordinate 101,542 of BSBK01013418.1, read as the reverse complement.
TTCAAAACCAACAGTAGGAGATGCCAGTTGATCTCATAGGGTGTTCACTGTAGTGGAACACATACAAGTTGACCATTGGAACACTATCATAGAAACTTCAGGTTTGTTAAAGGGTAAAACTATTTATAAATTCTCTTTGAGTCAGGAGCAACCGAATCCTTCATATCTTCATCTTTGATAGAAAAGTGCAGGCTAGCGGTAGTAGGGAAATGAGTTAAGTGGAAGGTAGAGCTAGCCTTAGGGGCTAAAATGACCACATATTTTTGTGTTCAAGGTTGCAACTTGGGGTTAGGACCTTTCTCTTCCAATGTTGATCTTCAAGTTATTCCTCTTGGATTGTATGGAGTTGTTCTAGGATTGGCTTGGTTGATAGCTCATGAAGCAAGGATAGATTACTAAAAGAAGCTCATTCATTGCTTGGATGTGATGTAGAGGCATTCTAGGGTGATGTAGGGGAATTCTTTGTCCTTGGTGAAACTGCATGGGTGTTTTTATTTTGGCCAGTGTTACTCGGTTGTAGCCTTGACTGATGGTCTCAGTCATTGAAGGAAGCTCAATCGTAGAAGGAACTTGGTAGTCTCTGGCACTCGGTGAAAGTGTTACTCGATCATGCCTGTAGTGCTTGGTTGACACTGGTGCTCAGCAATGCTTGGCGTGATCATTTATTTCACTGTTGCTCGATAGTTATGGCTTACCAACTGGAGTTCTATGTCATTTATTGGGCTGACTTGGTGCATTTATTTTTGGTAGTTGTTGTTATAGGCTGACATGCTGAATTAAATGTTTGTATACAATTTGTAAGCCAACTTGTATGGCATTTAATATTTTTCTATGAGAGTTAATGGTTTCATCCAGCCAACTTGTGGTTGATGATTAGTATTTAAGGGGGGTTTGGGTAGATGTTTAGGGCAGAACTTGGAGGTGGATGATATAAGAAGCCTAAAAGCTAAAGTTGGCAAAGTTGTGGAAAAGATCTTACATCATCTTGTAGATCAGATTGTTATCTAATACTTTGTAATAGTAGAGCTAGTGGTTTGTGCACTTGGTAACAAGGAGATTTCTTGGAGGCTTGCGAGCTCAAGTTTAGATCCGCCTTAGGGTTTCCATCAGCTTCTGATTATCTTTAGAGCTGAACTAGCTGAGATTGTATTGGATCTGTGTGTGGATCTTGCAAAATTACAATTTTTTGTAATTGTCCCTAGCTTGGAAGGCCTTACAGCTGGGCATGTTAATGAAAATTGTTTTGAAACATCTTATTTTGTGTATTTCCACTGTGTAATTCTGAAGTAGAAAGGTTTGGACTGTCCTTAATTGGATCCAACATCCCTTGGTTTGCATTAGGTTGTATCAGAGCAGAGTTGATCTTGTGGGAGCTGAGTTGATCCTATTGGAGAAAAGATTGATCTTACAAGGGCTAATCCTACAAAATTGACCTTGTTGGTGAAGAGATCGTATGATCTTGGTTGCAGATCTGTGGCATTGAGCTTGTAAAATTATGCCCTAGTTGTTTGTGCAAGATTATAGATTACGATCTAACTTGTACACAACTTGGAAATTGTCACAAGGTGATCGGTGAGGGTTTTTTGTAGAGGGTTTTTGCATATCTTTAAGGATTCCTCTGAGAAGATTGGACCCTAGATTTATTTATGATCTTTGTGATACTGTGGAATCCCAGATCATAGAGAAGGAGAAATCAGATTTCAGATATGAGATGGAATTGATGAAGAACGACATGGTCACCAAGATCATGAGAGCTATTATTGGTATACCTCAGAATGTTGGTACTAAGGATGGTTACAAAGAAGTTACTAAAGACTTTGAACCTATTGGATCTAGTGGTGATGATCAGAGGGATAGATCTGGTGAAGATAGAACTGCTCAGTTGCATAGATCTGATGCTCAGTTAAGCACTAGTTACCAAATGGAAGTTTCTACTTTCTCTGGTACCTTGAAACCTGAGAACTTAATTGATTCGATTGGTGAACTTGAATATTTCTTTGAGCTGGAAGAAATTGAAGATCATCTTTAGGTGAGATTGGTATAGACTAAGTTGAAAGGACATGCTGCTCTTTGGTGGAAAGAACTTCAAAGAGATAGAGAAGATGAAGGTAAAATGAAGATCAATCAGTGGAGATTGATGCTGACAAAATTAAAAGCTAAGTTCATACCAGTTGACTATGAGCTTGACTTATTTAAGAAGTTGCAGAATCTGAAGCAGAAGGAATTGTCTATTGAAGATTATACCAAGGAATTCTACAAGCTTACTATTCAGTCTGGACATAGAGAACTTAGTAAGGAAAAGGTACCTTGGTATGAGAATGGTCTGAGATTCAATATTCAGGATGAGCTTGGTATTCTGAAGATTGATTATGTTAAAGATGCTTATTAGTATGATCTGAAGGAAGAAGATAAGTTGAAGAGGAAACAACATGGTAACTCCCAAGGGAAGGAGAAAATTGATCACTCGGTGAAGGATAAACCTACTAATGTAGAAGATGAATAGAAACCTGTGGAATAGAAAAAAAAGACAAGTAGATTTATCTTTAAGGGTACTTGCTATAACTATGGTGAGAAAGGACACCATTCTTTTGAGTGTACATAGAAAAATCTTGGTGACCAATGAATGGTTGTGGTAAATGAGAACATTCAGAATGAACCTGAATCTGAGAACTTGCTACTTTGGCAAACATTGCTGAGTACAAAGAAGGAATCTTGTCAGAGGAGTAACTATTTTAGGACCCGATCCAAGTCTAAAGGTAAACGTTGTGATGTTATTGTTGACAGTGGTAGTACAAAATAACCTTGTTGATGAGGACATGGTTCAGAAACTTGGTTTGAACATAATGAGACATCCACATCCTTATAGGATAGGTTGGCTATAAGATGATCATGCTCTGGAAGTTAGAGAATAATGCTTCATTGGTGTTTAGATTGGCCAATATAAGGATCTTGTGTTATGTGACATTGTGAAGATGAATAGTGTGATATATTGCTTGGTAGTCCTTGGCAATATGATTATAGAGCTATTTATGACTGTGTGAAGAATGTGTTTACTATTGAGAAGGATGATAGGAAGTTTTCACTAATGCCTTTAATGGATACAATGCTTAGTAGGAGAAGCCTAAGTAATGGTTCCCAAGTTGAGTTAATAGATCCAAAGAAAATGAATGATCACTTTGGAGAACCAACTTGTATATTGTCTAGAAAAGACTTGAAGAGATAGAGGAAGTTGAAATAGAAGAATATGCAAGTTGAGAAGATGGAGGAATTTTATGTGAAGAACTAGTTTGGGGTTTATGTGCCGAACCCTGGAAGATGTTCTTCTCACATATGAACATCTTTTGGAACTTGGGGTGTATGATGCAAGGGAATTCTTTATCCTCGGTGAAACTGCATGGGTGTTTATATTTTGGTCGATGTTTCTCGGTTGCAACCTTGACCAAAGGTCTTGGTAATTGAAGAAGCTCGATCATAGAAGGAACTCGGTAGTCTCTAGCATTCGGTGAAAGTGTTACTCGATCATTCTTGTGATGCTCAGCGATGCTTGGCATTCTCGGTTATTTCAATATTTCTCAGTAGTTTTGGCTTACCGACTGGAGTTCTATGTGATTTGTTGGGCCAACTTGGTGAATTTATTGTTGGTAGTTGTTGTTATAGGTTGACATGCTGAATTAAATGTTTGTATACAATTTGTAAGCAGACTATGGCATTTAATATTTGTTTGTGGGAGTTAATGGTTTCATCCAGCCGATTTGTGGTTGATGATTAGTATTTAAGGGGGGTTTGGGTAGATGTTTAGGGAAGAACTTGGAGGTGGATGATATAAGAAGCCTGAAAGCTAAAGTTGGTGAAGTTGTGGAAAAGATCTTTCATGATCTCGCAGATAAGATTGTTATCTGATTGTTTGTAATAGTAGACCTAGAGGTTTGCACACTTGGAACAAGGAGATTTCTTGGAGGCTTGTGAGCTCAAGTTTAGATCTACCTTAGGGTTTCCATCACCTTTTGATTGTATTTAGAGATGAGCTAGCTAAGATTGTATTGGGTTTGTGTGTGGATCTTGTAGAATTACCATTGTTTGTAATTGGCCCTAACCTAGAAGGGCTTACAACCGGGCATGTTAATAAAAATTGTTTTGAAACATCTTGTGTTATGTATTTCCATTGTGTAATATTGAATCTACAAGGTTTAGACTATACTTAATTGGATCAACCATACCTTGGTTTGTGTCAGGATGATTTGGGTAAGCCCAACACAATTTTGGGAATTCAACGATCTATTTCACTCTGATTGATATCAGCTATGCAACTTAATAAATGCATGAGAAAGAGATGCCAACTTGTAGTCTTAGTTAATAATTTGACTGATAAGGAAGATAGAGAAATTATACTTGAGCACCCTTTACTTCAAGAATTTGTAGATGTCTATCCAAATGAGATTTTGGGAATGCCTCCCAAAAGGGATATTGATTTTTGTATAGAACTAGTGCCAGAGGCTTAACCTATCTCCAAAGCTCCTTATTGCATGACCACTTAGGAGTTGAGTGAGTTAAAAGTTCAACTAGAAGAACTCTTGGAAAAAGGCTTTATCAAACCAAGTGTGTCACTTTGGGGAGCTCTGATTATCTTTGTTAAAAAGAAGGATGGTTCACTATGGTTGTCCATTGATTATCATCAAATCAAAAAAGTAACCATTAAGAATTGGTACCCTTTTCCAAGGATTGATGATCTTTTCGATCAAATGAAAGGTGCCAAGGTATTTTCCAAGATTGATGTGAAGTCAAGTTATCATCAGTTAAGGATTCATGAAGCTGACATTCACTGAGTAGCTTTTCATACTTGGTATGGACACAATGAATTTACCATAGTACCTTTTGGTCTCATAAATGCACCATGAGTATTCATGAGTATTATGAATGGGGTATTCATGACATTCTTGGATAAATTTGTCATAATTTTCCTAGATGATATTTTGGTGTATTCTAAGTTAGTGGAAGAACATGAGCTACATCTTTGACAAGTGTTACAATGCCTTCATGAGAATCACCTGTTTGCAAACTTGGAGAAGTGTGAATTATTTCAAATTGAAGTTAAGTATCTTGGTCATGTTATCTCAGGACAAGTTATAGCAGTTGATCCCACCAAGATACAAGCTATAGTCGAATGGCCAATCTCCACCAATGCCTCAAAGGTTTGTAGTTTCATGCGTTTAGCTAGATACTATAGATGCTTCATCCAAGGATTCTTCAGAATAGCTCATCCCATCACTTCCTTGCAAAGGAAAGGGAAAAAGTTTATCTGGACAGAGAAATGTCCATATCCTAAAGGATAAATTGACCAATGCCTTGATTTTGGTGGTACCTAACCTCACTGAAAATTTTGAAGTTTGTACTAATGCCTCCTTGGAAGGCATAGGGGCAGTATTAATGCAAGAAGGAAGAGTTATTTCTTACAATTCAAGAAAGCTTAAGGACCATGAAATTAGCTATACCACACAGGATTTGGAGTTAGTAGTTGTAGTTCATGCCTTGAATCATTGGAGACCTTTCTTATTGGGGCATTGGTTTGAGTTACACATTGGTCACCAAAGCTTTAAATACATATTTAGTCAACCTAATCTCAATGCTAGGCAGCGTCGATGGAGGGAGTTCTTGTGTGAGGATTATTTTGAGGTTGGATATATCCAAGGTAAGGAAAATGTGGTGGTAAATGCTTTGAGAAGAATGAGACATGAGATATCCATGCTCTCCCTTTCAACTGATTTGAGAGGTCAGATCCTGTAGTCACTTTCTTCAGATACCTTGTATCAATAAGTTAAGGCTAAAATTGAGACAGGAAGGGCCTTAGAAGGAAGGTTCTTAGGGTATTCCTTAGAGTTAGATGGATTGTTAAGGCAGAAAGGTAGAATTTGTGTACCTCTTTTAGGATATCTTCAGAGAGTCATCATGGTGGAAGCACATTGTGCTCCCTATTTAGCTCATCTAGGTGTTAAGAAGATGTATTCAGATCTATGACAATTATACTTTTTGTTAGGTATGAAGAGGGATATAGTAGATTTTGTGGCTAGGTGTCTGGAATGTTAGAGGATTAAGGTCGAGCATCATGACCCAGTAGACCTACTTCAACCGCATTTGATTCCTGAATGGAAATGGGATACGATATCTATGGATTTCATTGTGGGACTACTAGTCACATATTGGAGACATGATGCTATCATGGTCACATTGGATAAGTTAATCAAGGTAGCACATTTCTCTCCTATGCAATCATCCTATACTACTACCTTAGTAGCCAGAGTCTTCAAGAAGGATATAGTCATATTGCATGGTGTTCCTAGAAAGGTTATCTCTGATAGAGATCTAGTATTCACTTTAGAGTTTTTGCCCTCTTCGCAGCATGCTTTAGGGACTCTGTTGACTTTTAGTTTAGTACACCAACCGGAGACTGATGGTCAAACAGAGTGAGTTAATCAAGTTCTTGAGGTCATGCTTAGGATGTATGTCATGGATAGAAAAACCCATTGGGAATATTATTTATACCTAGTGGAGTTTGCATACAATAATGGTTATCATAGTTCTTTGGGGATGTCACCATTTTAGGCTCTTTATGGTCATCCTTGTCGTACCCCTCTCAGTTGGGATCATTTAGAGGATAGAGTATTACTTGGCCCTGAGATGTTATAGGATATGGAGCAATGGGTGTAGAGAATTAGAGAGCATCTTGTGACAACTCAAGATAGGAACAAGAAGTATGTTGATGCTCATAGGATCGATAGACAGTTCTCTGTTGGAGATAAGGTATTTATGAGAGTCTGCCCATGTAAGAGCCCTATTCATTATGGAAAAGGTTCTATGTTCACACCAAGATTTGTGGGTCCATTTGAGATCCTTGAGAGGATAGGACCAATTTATTACTAACTCACCCTACCACCCTACCTTGCATGTGTGCATGATTTGTTTCACATATCCTTACTTAGAGAGTATATTCTTGATTTGATTCATGTTTTGGATTAGAACACTTTACAGGTAGAAGACAGGCATCTGGCTTTGGAGCCAACATGTACACTCCAATAGTGGAATTTGATCCTCAAGGGTCACAACATAGAGCAGGTAAGGGTCCAATGGGGCCCTAGTGATGAGACCTCCGCTACCTCAGAGGATGCTAGCAGACTTAGATCTGCATATCTGTACTTATTTGTAGGCTTCCAGGAGTAAGCCTAATCCTAGGGGGAGAGGATGTAATGCCCACCCTAGCATCTTCCTATGTTAGACTAACAAGAATATTCCTTTGACACTTTGGATTGTATGTTTGGACTATGACCACTATTTAGTTATCATTTTATGAGACATTTGAGCATATCTATATATTTGGTTATTGGAGTTTATTTAGAAATATTAAATGAGTTTTCATTTAATGACGAATGGTTAGAAATGAACTATTAGTGAAATGTTTTACATTTATTTATGTTGTGATGTTTCTATTATGATCTAACCCTACTGACCCCATTATGATTTGATGTTTACTAGTTGATGTGAGTGTAGGATGAGGAGGGATAGTCATAGTTACTCCTATGGGAGGTCCATAGGATGTCACACTTTCCCTCCTTGTTTTCCACTATCTATCTATATATATATATATATATATATATATATATAGGTTTGAGTGTGCCTTTAAAATCCTTGAAATCTTGTTGTGTGGAGATTTAACCAAGCTACTCTCAAGGTTACCCATGGACTTAGTTTATTTTAGGAGGTTACCCTAGTTGGGGAATGTGAATGCAGTCTTATGAAGTTATCTTGTGGTTTATGTTATGATGCTGGTTGGATTTCTAGTAAAAAGTGTGTGTGTGTGTGTATATATATATAGTTTATATTTGTGTTATTATTCAATGTATGTTGTATATGTATACGTATATGTGGGTGCACACACATATATACCTTTGCATATATAAATATTATTACTCGCATGTCTTTTATTTATTTATAGAAAGCTATTTTAATTTTTAATAAAAATATATTGAATAAAAGTAAAAATAATAGTAATAGATAATGAAAGGAAGCTCCTATTAGTAAAACTATCTATCTAGGAGGGAGTTGAACTCGAGACCTCCTAGAAGTTAGGCTAGTTTGATTCCAAGTGGGCTATGTATGTTTCTTGAAAGCTTTATGTTTATTCTTCTTATTATAAGTTTATTTGGAAGTTATTTTAATTAAATTAAATAAGAAAATTTATTATGTGTTTACGAGAATGTTGGTTTGATTTTTCCAACCAACTATGGAAGTTGGAGAAGTTTCTTCCTGTAAAGAAACTCCTCCAACCATATAGTTGGAGGATAAATCAAATGAATTTGGGAAAATTTGGGGATGAGATATTTTGGAAGAAAGAAATTTGGTAATTCTTGCAAATTGGTTCCAGAAGTCATTTGGGGGAAAGTTTATCTCTTTGTTTTATTGATCGCCTTTTTGTGAGTGAATTTGGGGAAATGTTTCTAAAGAAGGAAGATAGGATTGGTTGTCAGAGGAGACTCTTGTAGGAGGCTACCATCTCAAAGCTTGGAGGTACTGCAAGGGTGTGCTCTAGCCATCGTGAGGTTTCTTCCTAGGACTCTAGGTAGGATCTGGATCTAGAAAATTTCACTTCCTCATGTATGTGTGGGAGTAGTTTTGTGTGGAATTATTCATAAGTGTTTTCATATTAGTGTGTTGATAGGATGATATAGATTTTTATTTAGTTGTTTAAAAAAAACATTACAACTAGGAAAATGTCAAGTGTGTTGTTATTAATAGATTTTCTAAATTTCTTCCTGAGTGTTCACTAATGGTTGTACATTTTTATTTTGGTATAGTTGATTGTGTTCTTATGGTTTATGAAGAAATGCAGTGAGTTTTTCCTTCAATGGCATTTGTAGAGTTATGGTTTGTATTTTTAAAGTTTTGATTACTGGTTTTTATTTTATGACTGTAATGGTGTGTTGTGGAGGTGCATTGGAAGTGGTACTAAGGTTCCTAATTCAGGTATTCTTTTGGGAACCTTCCCCAAGTATTCTCCACACCTTCAACTCACATTTTTGGGCAAATCTGGGCAAGTTTTTAACAGTCCTCATACGAGCGAAGAACCCTGATCCTATTTACTCGTATGAGTTAGGATGAATACTTGTATGGGCCTGTGAGGACCCTCATGTGGCCCTATGAGAATACACATATGAATGATATATATAAAAATGTAACTTTTAAGTATAAGTGCCTTCAAATATACTCATTTTGGTGGTAGGATTTATACAAATATAACATTTAAGTATAAGTCTAATTTCTTATACTTTAAGTTATATTTGTATAAATACCTTTCAAGATGTTTGAGATAGGTTTCAAATTCATAGGATTTCAGATGCAAATTTTAGATTTTGGGGTTTTTTTTTAAAATCAAACTTAGCCAAATTTCAGGCACATGAGTATTCCCTAGTTTTATGAACAAGTTATGGAACATTGTGTTAATGCATGTGGAAAGTTCTATGTTGTACCTTATTAATGTTTATACATGGTTTTGTTATTATTATAATATGTTACTCATGTGATTTTAGTACTTGTCTTATGATAGAATCCATAATATGAGGCTAGGACTCGTTCAGGTGGCCTGAGTGCACTAGAGGGTTCCCTAGACCTGTGAGATGGATCTTTTGAAATCACTTGATATTTTCATGGCCTGTGTGTTTGGGTAGTGGACTAGGTACCCTAGGTGAGTGGCTCACCATATGTGTTGGAACTCTAAAGTGGTTTCCAAATGATCCTATGGGTGGGATAGTAAAAAGTGATAACCTAATAATGAATCTGAGAAAGGAGGGAAATAAAAGATAATATATTAATGGCCACATAGTCCTGTTGGAGTACCAGGACCATGGGTAACTACTAGGGAGGATCCCTATTTAGAAGGGGGTTACTGGGGTTACATAGTTTCTAGGGGGAGCCCAAAATACCGGATATGTGATGACACTCACCTAGAGGGTATGCTAGAAACCTAACCCTTTTGATTAGTAGTGTGATGTATTGTAATGGTTTGTATTTGTTTTCAAGTGAGGGTTTGTGACACCTTATAATTCTTAGGGGCTTTTGAGTATCTTGGTTCTTTCTCCTAGCATGGGGGGTGGAACTTCACCAGTTTCACATGGTTGGGTGGAAAAAATCTTTGGATGACCTATTCATAATTCATGACTAGGTTGTGTTCAATTCTATGCATTAATGAAGACCTTTCTATTTATATGATTGTTACTAAAAAGAAAGATGTAAAGAGATGTTGTAATGCCTTCGGGCCATTTTTTTACTTACTAATGTAATGATATTCATTAGTTTAGAAAAATGTAATTGAAAAGAAAAGAAATGCAATTGGGAGGGATAGTTTTAGGGTTTATTTTAAGGCATATTATTTGAAAGATCAAAGTTGAACTTTAAAGTGTAAATGTTGAATTATTCCATTGATCTCTCCTATGTTGAAATAAAAGGAAATGTTTATTATGCTAAGGTTAAAATGTAACCTGTAAGAATTAGCTATTTCAATGTGTAGGAAAGAGAAACGAAATTGATATATAATTGTAAATGAAATTCTATTTGCTTACCCTATCTCTTAAGTTATGAAATGTGAAAGTAAAGAAAAGAAATGAAATTCAATTTGGATAAGTAATCTAAACATGTTAGTAAATGAATTCATTAAGGGAACCTTAAATAATGTAAATACAAATGTATTAATGATGTAATATTAGAAAGAAAAAAAATTATTAGTTGCAATTTTTGGTCATAAGACCTGATTCCTTATGGGTTCCTTGGTGGGGACATGACATATCTTGTGAGAATTTATAATTTCAAAAAACAATATGAAGACCAAAAGTTGGAACAATATACACTAGTAGAAAACTTCACAAAAATTAATACACATCAATTAGACATCATGAGCGATACAGTTGATAGTATTGAGCATGGAATAATTAAATTTTAGGCTTTAAATTCAAGATGAAAGTGGAGAATGGTGAGGTTTGGTGAAAATCAATGATTTCATGTCGATATAAACAAATATGTAAAGACCATTTTTATTTCGTAAGTGACACATAAGCTCATCAACAGAAAAACTTAGAAAGTCAAACAAAATCAAGTCTATAAAAACAAAAAGACTTTTCCACATTACATATTCCATTTACATTGTTAACAAATTTCAATAATTTGAAAATAATTTCAAATTTCCTTAAGTACAAATAAGAAGAAATCAACCATATTATCGAGAGTACACAATTTATCCAATAATACATGTGATGATAAGTACATAAAGGATAAGTAGGAGATATTTTCCATAGCAAGTCAAATTGTGATATTGCTATCAGGATTCAACTGTGTAGTGTTTTTGAGTCAAACTCATTGACCCATGTTTCATGAGTAGTGGTTCACATGAACCCATCTCTCATGAGAATGAATGGAACACTTAGCACTCATTGGATCAAGGTGATGCTCACAGAGGTGAAGCATCACACAAACCCATCTCTCATGAGAATGAATGGAACACTTAGCACTCAATGGATCAAGGTGATGCTCACAGAGGTGAAGCATCAGTGCTTCACCTCTATGAGCATCACCTTGATCCAATGAGTGCGAAGTGTTCCATTAATTCTCATGAGAGATGGGTTCATGTGAACCACTACTCATGAAACATCGGTCAATGAGTTTGACTCGAAAATACTACATAGTTGAATCCTGATAGCAATATCACTACATAAAGGATGTCGACCATACTGTTGAGTATCATACATCAAAAGTATGAATACAATAGAGCACAAGACCCAAAGATTGAAACAAAATGAGATATAAATACATATGCCATCACATTATCAATTGTCCATCTACATGCTTTGATCTCCTATGCTATCAGACATCTATCCATCTACAAATATCGAGATGAAAATATGATTCAGGTGCTTATTCTGCCTAACCACATAGTGGTTAGCTTTGGTGCAAGGCACCTCCCACCATGATGAGTTATGAGTGTTTAGGGGTCTTAGGAGTTTGTGAGAGTTTTATGAGTTTGATTAGGAGGAGTTTGAAATAAAGATCCATAGGATTGGATCCTTTCATATTGTTTGTAAGAGCCAAATGAGCTCATGGAAAATTAGTGGTCCATTTGGTCTAAATGGCCTTTAGAGTCTCTATATGTTAGATTTTGTTAGAAATGACCTAAATAAGGTCTTAGGTCCTTAAGTGAATTTTTTTAGGACTTAGGAGTCCTTCCTAAGCCTTGGAAATGTCTAATAGGCCAAATGAGACCTTGGACAAAAAGTTGCTAAGCAACTTTTTGTAAAGTTTCTCAAAAGGAGGTTCAGGTAGTTGTAACTACCTATGATTGGTATATGAGAATGAGGTTGATGAATTTTGAAGGTTAATGAAGATTGGATTTGAATTTTATAATTTAGATCTTCCTATATGGACACCATGTATTGATTGTTCACTGTTTGTAGGGTTTCACTATGAGTTATATAGCCTATACAGATTGGTTGGAGAGAACCAATTCCATGGAGGTTTTGGTTGGTTTTTAATCTTCCTTCTACATTAATTATTTTGGTTATAGGTTAAAGGATGGTGATTTGACAAGCTTTCCAAGCCACTCATCTATGAAACTCATTTGCAGAGCCACCATGCTTGGAAGAGCTCTAACCTGAAAATCTACAGGGGGAAATGTTTGAAACCATGGGGGATGTTAGGTTAGAGTTTGTATTTGTAGTTTTTTTTTCATTTATATTTTGGAAACAAGGCTTCAAGGCCAACTTGGAAGCCCTATGGCTGACTATTGAAGGCAGGTGAGCCAAGACAAGGTATAGAAGGTAGTTGCACATGCACCCATGACGTTGGGGAAATAACTTAGATGCATTGGTGGAAAGCTCTAAGAGTCTCCTAAAGGATTCAAGATGTTTGGGAAGGTGTTTGGAATTTTTGTGACCAATTTGAAGGTCTTTTATGCAGACTGGTCCAGAGGCCTAATTAATAGGCTTAAAACTAGGGCTTGCTAGTTCATAGGGTTGTGGGTGCATCTAGAATCTAAAATTCAGGATTTGGAAGGGGTTGATAGATACCCTAAGGATTTTCAAGGTCTTTGTGAGGTTTTTTGGGGTTTTTGGAAGCTAGAGACCAAAAATAGAGAAAATAGACCTAATAGAATTAGAGCCAATTAGGCCTCCTATTAAGTTTGATGCCTAATGACTTGGTAACAAATCTAGAAGTGTATGGGTGGGTTCTAAATGTTGTTGAAGGTTTATGAAACTAGTTGGAAGATATAATGAAGTGTGTAAAGATCCTAAGAAGAGGTTTTTGGTTCTAAAGGGGTAGTCCTTGTGTAGGAACCTAGTGGATTGAAGGCCTAAATTGGTCTTGGAGGAAGTGTAACTTCTAAAAGCCAACTATACCTTGGAGGAGAAGTTGGAAGAGGATCTAGGAGATCCAAAGTAGAGAAGTTTACACTAAAAATAATTATTGGATGATTAAAGAAGGTTAGGAACCTTGGGGAAAAGAATAGGAACCAATCCCTTTGCATCAGAGTGGGAAATTCTTGAAGTTTGTGTATGTCTAATGAAGAGAAGAGTCAAGAGGTTGAAAAAATTCCTCCTAAAACAATGAGTAGGGGAGCCATAGTGGACTTGGTCCAAGAACTATTGGAAAAAGCCAATTTGATAGAGATAAAGGGAAAGAGAGTCATTGAATGGGGTGATGAGAGTGAAGATGAGAATGAAAGTCAAATAGGGGAGATATCTAGTAAGGGTAAAGAGATAGTAGGTTGAAAGGACAAGGTGTTCTTGGATGCCTTTAAATCCATGAACAAAGATAGCATGGAACACATACCTTATTACAATGGTAGTTTGAATGGTGAGGAGTTGTTGGATTGGTTAGAAGCCATTGATAACCAATTTGATTACAAGGAAGTGGAAGAGGAAAAGAATGTTAGTTATGCCAAAGCAAGGCTTAAAGGATCTAAATTGGTGTGGTGGAACATGATGCAGGATGGTAGGATGGCCAATTGGAAGAAGAAGATAGTTTCATGGGAGAGGATGAAAAACAGGTTGAGGGCTCAATTCTTGCCTATTGATTATGAAATCTAGATGTATCAAAGGTTGCAAAACTTAAGACAAAAGGAGATGACAATGAGTTCTTATATTGAGGAGTTCCATAAGCTAATCCTAAGGGCTAGAAGACAAGAAGATGAAATGGAGAAAGTGGCAAGATATCTTAATGGGTTAAGATAGGGAATACAAGATGAGATTAGCATGTTGGCAACTAAAAGTATGCATAATTATTTTTAGTTAGCTTTGAGGGTAGAGGATAAGGCTATAATGATGAATGATTTACAACAAAGAGGAAGAGGTGGAAACAATAACAAGGGTTTTAGAGGTAGGAAAAATTATGGAATAGGACAAAGCCCTAATAGACAAGAAGATAAATTAGTCTATCAAAAATAGTGGTGGCAGTCACTTTAAGGGTTCTTTTCAAAGAGGAGGATGCATAGGAAGAGGGCCTCCTAGATGAAGATTTTAGTTACAAGATAGGTAAAAATCAGTCTTCACTGGTAGGTGCTACAATTGTAACCAAGTGGGACACACCATGGGCATTTGTCTTGCTAAAAGTTCTTCATCTTCAATGGGGGAAAGAAGGAATTAGTTGGTGCATGAGGATGACACACAAAGTGTCACTTCTCCCATTTCCAAGGTAGGGCTAGTAGTCTATGGGGAGAACCTGATGTTAAGAAGGACTTTTCTGAAAGTTCCTAGTTCCATAGAACCACCTCAAAGAAAGAGCTTGTTTAAAACTACTTGCAGGTCACGTGGCAAGATATGCAAGGTGATAGTGGACTCTAGATCCATTGAGAATATTGTGTCTATAGAGATGGTTGACAAACTAAATTTAAGGAGGATACCTCATACCACACCCTATAAAGTTTCATGGTTGAACAAGGGACAACAAATAGTGGTTGATGAACAAACTTTGGTAGAGTTTGAGATTGGTGAGTACAAGGACAAGGTCCTATGTGACATATTGCCCATGGATGCATGTCACCTCCTACTAGGACATCCATGGAAATTTGATGTGAAGGCCATACATGATGATGAGAATAATAGTTACCTAATCACCAAGTTAGGCAAGAAGTTCCAAATGGATCCATTGCAAGAAGCTAGTGATGAGAAGCAAGTAGGAGCTAGTTCTATGATTTTGAGTGGGAAGGAGTTCCTAAAAGTTATGAAGAAGGAGAAGGAGATCTGTTGTGTAGTGGTAGTAAAGCCAAAAGAGGAGGTTAAAGAGAAGGATATTATACCTTTTGAGGTACAAGCATTGTTGGATAAGTACCATGACATAGTGGAAAATGGGTTTCCAAGTGCATTGCCACCCATGAGAGAGATAAGCCATCAAATAGACCTTATTCCTAGAGAAAACTTACCAAATAAAGTAGCATATAAGATGACACCTAGTCAAAATGTAGAGATAGCCAAGAAAATTCAATATTTGTTGGATAAGGGGCCGATAAGGAAGAGTTTAAGCCCTTGTTTTGTACCTACTGTTCTAGCACCAAAGAAAGGGGGTACATGGAGGATGTGCACTAATTCAAGGGCCATCAACAAGATCAACATAAGGTACAAATTTCTAATGCCAAGGATTGAAGACTTGTTAGACAATTTGGAAGGTTCGTGCTACTTTTTTAAGGTGGATTTGAACTTAGGCTACCATCAAATCAAAGTTAGGCATGGTGATGAATGGAAGAAAAACTTCAAGAAAAATGAAGGGCTGTATGAATGGCTTGTGATGCCATTTGGTCTCACCAATGCTTCTAGTACATTTATGAGGCTCATAAATGCAGTGTTGGCAGATTTCATAGGTAAATTTATTATAGTTTATCTTGATGATATATTGATTTTTAGGAGGTCTAAGGAGGAGAAAATGGAGCATTTGGAGAAGGTCTTAAGGAGGCTGCATAAGGAGAAGTTGATGATCAATCAGGATAAGTGTGAGTTCTTGAAAACTGAATTAGTTTACCTTGGTTTTGTGGTTTCTAATGGCTGCACGAAGATACATACTGATAAAGTTAAGACAATCTTGGATTGGCCTACACCTAAGTCCATAGGTGATATTAGGAGTTTTCATGGTTTGGCATCATATTATAGGAATTTTGTGAGGAATTTCAGTCATGTGTGTGCACCTATTCTCAGTAGCATTAAAGGTGAAATAAAATTCCAATTCAAATGGACTAAGGAAGCTAATAAAGGGTTTGAAATGTTGAAGAAAAGGATTGCAGAGTTACCTACCTTAAGGTTTCTTGATTTCAATCAGCTATTTGTGGTTGAGTGTAATGCTAGCAAGCTAGCCATTGGGGTAGTGGTAAGCCAAGAAGGACATCTTGTGGCATTCTTCTCTGAGAAGTTGAATGAAGCCAAGAGAAATTAATCCATCTATGATTTGGAGTTGTATGCTATGGTACACACACTCAAAAAGTGTTGACATTATCTCCTACCAAAAGAGTTTGTGGTCTATACAGACAATCATGCCCTTAGCTTCTTGAATGGGAAAGACAAGTTGAATCAAAGACACCTTAAATGGGTTGAGTCTTTGTAAGATTTCACCTTTTTGATCAAGCATAAGAAGGGGGTGAGTAATAAGTTTGTTGATGCTCTTAGTAGAATAGTGCTAACTATTCAAGAAATTCAGTTATAAAATGTAAGGATGCAAGTTTTGTAGGGTCTCTATAAGGAGGATAAAGACTTCAAAGATGCTTATGAAGCATATGTCAAGTTTATGTAGGGATTGAAAGTGGATTTAAGTGAGTTTGTGTTGTAGGAAGGCCTATTTTTTAAAGGCCACCTTTTATGTATTCCTCAATGCTCAATGAGGGAGAACATTATGAAGGAGAAGCACCAAGGAAGTTTGGGAGGCCACTTTGGAGTGGAAAAAACATTAGAACAGGTTAATAGGCACTATTATTGGCCTAAGATACAATTATATGTACAAGGGTTTATGGAGAAATGCTAGGTCTATCAGAGGGCTAAAGGACAGAGCACTAATAGTGGATGTACCAACCTCTATCCTTACCTCAAAGGCCTTGGGAGTGCTTAAGTATGGACTTTATCTTAGGGTTTCCAAAGAAATATAGAGGACATGATAGTGTATTTATGGTGGTTGACCATTTTAACAAGATGGTACACTTCATACCATGCAAGAAAACCAATGATGCATCACAAATAACAAGACTATTTTTCAGGGATATAGTTTGGATCAATGGATTAACACTAAACATAGTGAGTGACCGAGATAGAAAGTTTGTGGGCCACTTTTGGAGGACCCTATGGAAGATGCTAGGTATGAATTTTTCATTCTCCTTATCCTACCATCCACAATCTGATGGTCAAACAAAGGTAGTGAGTAGGTTAGTTGGAAATTTGTTGAGATGTTTGACAAAGCAGCATGGACAGTCATGGGATCATATCATTGGGCAAGAAGAATTTGCCTACAATGAATCCATCAATAGGAGTATAGGTAAGAGACCCTTTGAGATAGTCTATGGGACTCATCCTAGGGGAATCTTGGAGTTGAGGGATCTACATTTGCAAGATAGAAGAAGTACTCAAGGAGAGACATTTGCAGAGCAAATGAAGGAGTTGCATGAGCAGGTCAAGAAGACCTTAGAAAAGAAAGAAGAGAAATAAAAAGCTAAGGTAGATCAGATGAGGAGAGATTTGTAATTCAAATTTGGGGTTCTAGTCCTTGCATATCTTAGGAAGGAGAGATTTCCTAAAGGACAACCTACAAAGCCATTTATGAAGAAGATAGGACCTTTCAAAATTTTGCACAAGTATGGTAACAATGTTGATGAAGTGGAGTTGCCACTTGATTTGAGCATTTCACCCATCTTCAATGTGTGTGATCTCTATCCTTACAAAGGATCAGCTATAGACATAGGTTCATCTAAATTCTTAGATTTAGGAGATGTTGAATAGGTTAAGGATTTTCCATGCCCACTCCCACTAAAGTTGGAGAGGATCCTGGATACTAAGGTCATCAAGAAGACAAGGAAAGGCACATACAAGGAGTACCTTGTTAAGTGGCAGGGGTTACCTGATGCTGAAGCAATTTGGATGACAAAGATGGATATCTTATAGCATGGAGTCACCATTGAAGACCTCCTAACTCAAGGGACTTGAGTTCTTTGTCCCAGGGGAGTATGGTGTAGGGCACCTCCCACCATGATGAGTTATGAGTGTTTAGGGGTCTTAGGAGTTTGTGAGAGGTTGTTGAGTTTGATTAGAAGGATTTTGATGAGTTTGGTTAGGAGGAGTTTGAAATAAAGATCCATAGGATTGGATCCTTTCATATTGTTTGTAAGAGCCAAATGAGCTCATGGAAAATTAGTTGTCCATTTGGGCTAAATGGCCTTTAGAGTCTCTATATGTTATATTTTGTTAGAAATAGCCTAATTAAGGTCTTAGGTCCTTAAGTGAGTTTTTTTAGGACTTAGGAGTCCTTCCTAAGCCTTGGAAAGGTCTAATAGGCCAAATGAGACCTTAGGTAAAAAGTTGCTTGAGCAACTTTTGCAACTTTTTGTAAAGTTTCTCAAATGGAGATTCATGTAGTTGCAACCACCTATGCTCATTATATGAGCATGAGGATGATGAATTTTGAAGGTTAATGAATCTTTAATTCAAATTTTATAATTTAGATCTTCTTGTATGGATGTCATGTATTGATTGTTCATTGTTTGTATGAGTATAAGTTGTACGACATGTACAAATTGGTTGGAGAGATCCAATTCCATGGAGGTTTAGGTTGGTGTTTATTCTTCCTTCTACATTGATTCTTTTGATTATAGGTTAAAGGAGGGTGATTTGACAAGCTTTCCAAGCCACTAGTATGTGAAATTCATTTGCAGAGCCACCATGCATGGAAGAGCTCTAACCTAAACATCCACCACTGGAAATGTCTGAAACCATGGGGGATGTTAGGTTAGAGTTTTTATTTTTAGTTTTTGATTTCATTTATGTTATGGCAACAAGGATTTGAGGCCAACTTGGAAGCCCTACGGATGACTATTGAATGCAAATGAGCTACGATAGGGTATAGAAGTTATTTTCATGTGCACCCATGACTTTGGGGAAAGAGCTTGGATGCATTGGCAGAAAGCTCTAAGAGTCTCATAAAGGATTCAAGAGGTTTGGGAAGGTTTTTGGAAGTTTGGTGACCAATTTGAAGGTCTTTTTATGCAGACTGGTCTAGAGGCCTAATTAAAAGGCTTAAACTAGGGCCTGCTAGTTCATAGGGTTGTGGTTTTGTGGTTTCTAATGGCTGCATGAAGATGGATCCTGAAAAAGTTAAGTAAATCTTGGATTGGCCTACACCTAAGTCCATAGGTGATGTTAGGAGTTTTCATGGTTTGGAATCATATTATAGGAAGTTTGTGAGGAATTTCAATCATGTGTGTGCTCCTATTCTCAACACCATTAAAGGTGGAATAAAATGCCAATTCAAATGGATTGAGGAAAATAATAAAAGGTTTGAAATGATGAAGAAAAGGATTGTAGAGTTACCTACCTTGAGGTTTCCTAATTTCAATCAGCTATTTGTGGTTGAGTGTGATGCTAGGAAGCTAGCCATTGGAGCAGTGCTAAGCCAAGAAGGACATCCTATGGCATTCTTCTCTGAGAAGTTGAATGAAGCCAAGAAAAAGTACTCCACCTATGATTTGGAGTTGTATACTATGGTACAAGCACTCAAAAAGTGGAGACATTATCTCCTACCAAAAGAGTTTGCGGTCTATACAGACAATCATGCCCTTAGCTTCTTGAATGGGCAAGACAAGTTGAATAAAAGACACCTTAAATGAGTTGATTCTTTGCAATAATTCACCTTTGTGATCAAGCATAAGAATGGGGTGAGTAATAAGGTTGCTGATGCTCTTAGTAGAAGAGTGTTGACTATTCAAGAAATTTAGTTACAAAGTGTAAGGATGGAAGATTTGTAGGGTCTCTATACGGAGGATAAAGACTTCAAAGATGCTTATGAAGCATGTATCAAGTTTATGTAGGGATTGAGAGTGGATTTCAGTGAGTTTGTGTTGTAGGAAGGCCTATTTTTTAAAGGTCACCTTTTATGTATTCCTCAATGCTCAATGAGGGAGAACATTGTGAAGGAGAAGCACCAAGGAAGTTTGGGAGGCCACTTTGGAGTGGACAAAACATTAGAATAGGTTAATAGGAACTATTATTGGCCTAAGATGCAATTAGATGTATGAATATTTATGGAGCAATGTTAGGTCTATCAGAGTGCTAAAGGATAGAGAAGAAATAGTGGGTTTTACCAACCTTTATCCATACCTCAAAGGCCTTGGGAGTGCTTGAGTATGAACTTTATCTTGGGGTTGCCAAAGAAATTTAGAGGACATGACATTGTATTTGTGGTGGTTGGCCATTTTAGCAAGATGGCACACTTCATACCATGCAAGAAAACCAATAATGCATCACAAATAGCAGGACTATTTTTCAGGGACATAGTTTGAATCCATGACTTACCACTAAACATAGTAAGTGTCTAGGATAGCCAATTTGTGGGCCATGTTTGGAGGACCCAATGGAAGATGATAGGTACCAATTTTTCATTCTCCTCAACCTACCATCTACAATCTAATGGTCAAATAAAGGTAGTGAGTAGGTCAGTTGGGAATTTGTTGAGATGTTCGACAAAGCAGCATGGATAGTCATGGGATGATATCATTGGACAAGAAGAATTTTCCTACAATGACTCCATCGATAGGAGTACATGTAAGAGCCCCTTTGAGATACTCTATGGGAATCATCCTAGGGGAATCTTGGAGTTGAGGGATCTACACTTCCAAGATAGAAGAAGTGCTCAAGGAGAGACATTTGCAGAGAAAATGAAGGAGTTGCATGAGCAGGTCAAGAAGACCTTACAAAAGAAAGGAGAGAAATACAAAGCTAAGGCAGGTCAAACTAGGAGAGATTTGCAATTCAAAGTTGGGGATCTAGTCCTTTCCTATCTTAGGAAGGAGATATTTCCTAAAGGACAACCTACAAAGATACTTTTGAAGAAGATAGGAGCTTTGAAGATTTTGCACAAGTATGGTAACAATGCCTATGAAGTGGAGTTGCACCCAATTTGAGAATTTCACCCATCTTCATTATGTGTGATCTCTATCCTTACAAAGGATCAGCTATAGACATAGGTCCATGTGCATTCTCAGATTTAGGAGATGTTGAATGGGTTAAGGATTTTCCATGCCCACTCCCACTGAAGTTGGAGAAAATCTTGGATACTAAGGTCATCAAGAAGACAGGGAAAGGCACATACAAGGAGTACCATGTTAAGTGGTAGGGGTTACCTGATGCTGAAGCAATTTGGATGACAAAGCTAGATATCTTATAGCATGGAGTCACCATTGAAGACCTCGTAATTCAAGGGACTTGAGTTCTTTGTCCCAGGGGAGTATGGTGTAGGCCACCTCCCACCATGATGAGTTATGAGTGTTTAGGGGTCTTAGGAGTTTGTGAGAGTTTGATTAGGAGGAGTTTGATGAGTTTGATTAGGAGGAGTTTGAAATAAAGATCCATAGGATTGGATCATTTCATATTGTTTGTAAGAGCCAAATGAGCTCATGGAAAATTAGTGGTCCATTCGGTCTAAATGGCCTTTAGAGTCTCTATATGTTAGATTTTGTTAGAAATAGCCTAAATAAGGTCTTAGGTCCTTAACTAAGTTTTTTTAGGACTTAGGAGTCCTTCCTAACCCTTGGAAAGGTATAATAGGCCAAATGAGACCTTGGGCAAAAAGTTGCTCGAGCAACTTTTGCAACTTTGTCTAAAGTTGCTCAAATGGAGATTCAGGTAGTTATAACCATGTATGCTTGGTATATGAGCATGAGGATGATGAATTTTGAAGGTTAATGAAGCTTTGATTCAAATTTTATAATTTAGATCTTCCTATACAGACGCCATGTATTGAATGTTCACTATTTGCAGGGTTTCACTATGAGTTGTACGACCTATAAAGATTGGTTAGAGAGATCCATTTCCATGGAGGTTTAGATTGGTGTTTTGTCTTCCTTCTTCATTGATTCTTTTGGTTACAGGTTAAAGCAGGGTGATTTGATGAGTTTCCAAGTCACTGGTTTGTGAAGGTCATTTGTAGAGCCACCATTCTTGGAAGAGCTCTAACCTAAATATCCACCAATGGAAATGTCTAAAACCATGGGGTATGTTAGGTTAGAGTTTGTATTTGTAGTTTTTTTTTTCATTTATGTTACAGTAACAAGGATTCAAGGCCAACAAGGAAGCCCTATGGCTAACTGCTGAAGGAAGTTATGCCAGGACAACGTATAGAAGGTATTTGCACGTGCACCCATGACTTTGGGGAAAGAACTTAGATGCATTGGTGGAAAGCTATAAGATTCTCCTAAAGGATTCAAGATGTTGGGGAAGGTGTTTGGAAGTTTGACGACCAATTTGAAGGTCTTTTATGCAGACTGGTCTAGAGGCCTAATTAATAGGCTTAAAACTAGGGCTTGCTAGTTCATAGGGTTGTAGTTTTGTGGTTTCTAATGGTTACATGAAGATGGATCCTGATAAATTTAAGGCAATCTGGGATTGGCCTATACCTAAGTCCATAGGTGATGTTAGGAGTTTTCATGGTTTGGCATCATATTATAGGAAGTTTGTGAGGAATTTCAATCATGTTTGTGCACCTATTCTCAACACCATTAAAGGTGGAATAAAATTCCAATTCAAATGGACTAAGGCAACTAATAAAGGGTTTGAAATGTTGAATAAAAGGATTGTATAGTCACTACCTTGAGGTTTCTTGATTTCAATCAGTTTTTTGTGGTTGAGTGTGATGCTAGGAAGCTAGCCATTAGGGTAGTGCTAAGCCAAGAAGGACATCCTGTGGCATTCTTCTATGAGAAGTTGAATGAAGCAAAGAAAAATTAATCCACCTATGATTTGGAGTTGTATGATATGGTACAAGAAATCAAAAAGTGGAGACATTATCTCCTACCAAAATAGTTTGTGGTCTATACAGACAATCATGCCCTTAGCTTCTTGAATGGGCAAGACAAGTTGAGTCAAAGACACCTTAAATGCATTGAGTCTTTGAAAGATTTCACCTTTGTGATCAAGCATAAGAAGGGGGTGAGTAACAAGGTTACTGATGCTCTTAGTAGAAGAGTGCTGACTATTCAAGAAATTCAGTTACAAAGTGTAAGGATGGAAGATTTGTAGGGTCTCTATAAGGAGGCTAAAGACTTAAAAGATGCTTATGAAGCATGTGTCAAGTTTATGTAGGGATTGAAAGTGGATTTAAGTGATTTTGTGTTGTAGGAAGGCCTATTTTTTAAAGGCCACCTTTTATGTATTCCTCAATGCTCAATGAGGGAGAACATTGTGAAGGAGAAGCACCGAGGAAGTTTGGGAGGCCACTTTGGAGTGGACAAAACATTAGAATAGGTTAATAGGAACTATTATTGGCCTAAGATGCAATTAGATGTATGAAGATTTATGCAGCAATGTCAGGTCTATCAAAGGGCTAAAGGACAAAGAAGCAATAGTGGATTGTACCAACCTTTATCCATACCTCAAATGCCTTGGGAGTTCTTGAGTATGGACTTTGTCTTGGGGTTGCCAAAGACATGTAGAGGACATGATAGTGTATTTTTGGTGGTTGACCATTTTAGCAAGATGGCACACTTCATACCATGCAAGCAAATCAATGATGCATCACAAATAGTAGGACTATTTCTTAGGGACATAGTTTGGATCCATGGTTTACCACTAAATATAGTAAGTGACTAGGATAGAAAGTTTGTGGGTGACTTTTGGAGGACCCTATGGAAGATGATAGGTACCAATTTGTCATTCTACTCAGCCTACCATCCACAATTTGATGGTCAAATAGAGGTAGTGAATAGGTCAGTTGGGAATTTTTTGAGATGTTTGACAAAGCAGCATGGACAGTCATGGGATCATATCATTGGGCAAGAAGAATTTTCTTACAATGACTCATTCAATAGGAGTATAGATAAGATCAATTTTGAGATAGTCTATGGGACTCATCCTAGGGGAATCTTGGAGTTGAGGGATCTACATTTGCAGGATAGAAGAAGTGCTCGAGGAGAGACATTTGCAGAGAAAATGAAGGAGTTCCATGAGCAGGTCAAGAAGACCTTACAAAAGCAAGGAGAGAAATACAAAGATAAGGCAGATCAGACTAGGAGAGATTTACAATTCAAAGTTGGGGATCTAGTCCTTGCCTATCTCAGGAAGGAGAGATTACCTAAAGGACAACCTATAAAACTACTTATGAAGAACATAGGACCTTTGAAGATTTTGCACAAGTATGGTAACAATCCCTATCAAGTGGAATTGCCACCTGATTTGGGCATTTCACCCATATTCAATGTGTGTGATCTCTATCCTTACAAAGGATCAGCTATAGACATAGGTCCATGTGCATTCTCAAATTTAGGAGATGTTGATTGGGTTAAGGATTTTCCACGTCCACTCCTACTGAAGTTGGAGAGTATCTTGGATGCTAAGGTCATCAAGAAGACAAGGAAAGGCACATACAAGGAGTACCTTGTTAAGTGACATGGGTTACCTAATGCTAAAACAATTTGGATGACAGAGCTAGATTTCTAACAACATGGAGTCACCATTGAAGACCTCCTAACTCAAGGGACTTGAGTTCTTTGTCCCAGGGGAGTATGGTGTAGGGCACCTTGAACCATGATGATTTATGAGTGTTTAGGGGTCTTAGGAGTTTGTGAGAGTTTGATTAGGATGATTTTAATGAGTTTGATTAGGAGGAGTTTGAAATAAAGATCCATAGGATTGCATCCTTTCATATTGTTTGTAAGAACCAAATGAGCTCATGAAAAATTAGTGGTCCATTTGGTCTAAATAGCCTTCACAGTCTCTATATGTTAGATTTTGTTAGAAATGGCCTAAATAAGGTCTTAGGTCTTGAAGTGAGTTGGTTTAAGACTAAGGAGTCCTTCCTAAGCCTTGAAAAGGTCTAATAGGCCAAATGAGACCTTGGGAAAAAAGTTGCTAAGCAACTTTGCAAAGTTGCTCGAGCAACTTTTGCAACTTTTTGTAAAATTGCTCAAATGGAGGTTCAGGTAGTTGTAACTACCTATTCTTGGTATATGAGGATCAGGATGATGAATTTTGAAGGTTAATGAATATTTGATTTGAATTTTATAATTTAGATCTTCCTATACGAACACCATGTATTGATTGTTCACTATTTGCAAGGTTTCACTGTGAGTTGTATGACCTGTACAGATTGGTTGGAGAAATCCAATTCCATGGAGGTTTAGATTGGTTTTTAGTCTTCCTTTTGGATTGATTCTTTTTGTTATAGGTTAATGGAGGGTGATTTGACAAGCTTTCCAAACCACTGGTATGTGAAACTCATTTGCAGAGCCACCATGCTTGGAAGAGCTCTAACTTGAACATCCACCGGTGGAAATATCTTAAACCATGGGGGATGTTAGGTTAGATTTTTTATTTTTAGTTTTTATTTTCATTTATGTTGTGGAAACAAGGCTTCAAGGCCAACTTGGAAGCCCTATGGTTGACTATTGAAGGCAGATGAGCCAGGATAGGGTATAGAAGGTATTTGCATGTGCACCCATGACTTTGGTGAAAGAAATTAGATGCATTGGTGGAAAGATCTAAGAGTATCCTAAAGTATTCAAGAGGTTTGAGAAGGTTTTTGGAAGTTTGGTGACCAATTTGAAGGTCTTTTATGTAGACTGGTCCAGATGTCTAATTAATAGGCTTAAAACTAGGGCCTCCTAGTTCATAGGGTTGTGGGTGCATCCAGAATCTAAAATTTATGATTTGGAAGGGGTTGATAGATACCTTGAGTATTTTAAAGGTCTTCTATGAGGTTTTTTGGGGTTTTTGAAAGCTAGAGACCATAAAAAGAGAAAATAGACCTAATAGAATTAGAGCCAATCAGGCCTCCTATTGAGTTTGATGCCTAATGACTTGGTAATGAATCCAGAAGTGTATGGGTGGGTTATAAATGTTGTTGAAGGTTTATGAAACTAGTTGGAAGATAGAATGAAGTGTGGAAAGATCCTAAGAAGAGGTTTTTGGTTCTAAAGGGGTAGTCCTTATGTAGGAACCTAGTGGATTGAAGGCCTAAATTGGTCTTGGAGGAAGTGTAACTTCTATAAGCCAACTATACCTTGGAGGAGAAGTTGGAAGAGGATCTAGGAGATCCAAAGTAGATAATTTTACACTAAAACTAATCATTGGATGATTAGAGAAGGTTAGGAACCTTGGGGAAAAGACTAGGAACCAATCCCTCTACATCAGAGTGGGAAATTCTTGAAGTTTGTGTATGTCTGATGAAGAGAAGAGTCAAGAGGTTGAAAACATGCCTCCTAAAATAATGAGTAGGGGGGCCATAGTGGACTTGGTCCAAGAACTATTGGCAAAAGCCAATTTGACAGAGATAAAGGGAAAGAGAGTCACTGAATGGGGTGATGAGAGTGAAGGTGAGAATGAAAGTCAAATAGGGGAGATATCTAGTAAGGGTAAAGAGATAGTAGAAATAACATAGATATAGAAAAGGGAATAAAATATAACCAACACAAAATCCATTATGTGTTTGCATAGCTTAGGCTTAAGCATTTAATAACCAGATTTCTACTTGCAGGTAAAAGAAAAAAATAAATGTACCATTGTGTATTTTTCCATATTCTGCACCCTTTCCCATGATATCTTCCTCTAACACATATAGCAAGTAGGACTAAAATAACATAGGTTCATGTTTCCAATAACACTTCCATGTACTAGTTTATCCTTTCTTTTAATGGTAATTTTTGTTTACATAGTCAATTTTCTGGTGATAAAATGAATGGTTTTTCTTTCTATATAGATTTTACTTCTTACCAAAATACTTATATATACTCATTCTTAGGAAAAAAATGATAATAAAGTAAAACTATATTTCATGTTTTACACGGTCATTCTATTGCTACATGAAGTTTATGTAGTTCATGTCACAATAAATAAATAAGAGAATTACAAGCATGTCTTTCTAGGTTTTCAACCATATAAAAATTTTACTTCTTACCGAAATACCTATATATACTCATTCTCGGGAAAAAAAAGATAATAAAGTAAAACTATATTTCATGTTTTACGCGGTCATTCTATTGCTACATGAAGTTCATGTCACAGTAAATAAATAGGAAAAACAACTAGCATGTCTTTCTAGGTTTTCAACCATAAGTTTGATATAACGGTATTAAGACATATTTGTTTATGAACACTGACATTCAATCATTGTCTGGGCTTTTAATAGTGAAAACTAATTTAGTCTTTAGAAAAATATTTGAAATTTTTTTCTATCTTTTTAAGTTTATAAACGAAAGATCTGTAAGATGGTTTTCTATAGAGACTTCATGGATATCCTATCTCAGATTAAAGTTAATGAACAACAACTTATTTTCCCAAATTTCACATAATTTTGAAAGTGATTCCTATCAAATGAAAATTTAACCTCAGTCATGAATAAATATACAACTAGGTATATCCAACATTATCTACTTTCAATTTCAAAATGGGTTTACTAGGTTTAACCGAGCTTGAATGGTAATATGAACTTAATCTCCTAGATTTCCTAATTTATTTCCTACAGGAGTAAACTCTTGTATTGGTTTAATATAACGAAACATCATATAAGTATACATGTCTTTCAAATGAGTATTAAAATAAGAAAGGAAACATATATCTGTAAAATAAAACAATCCTCTGTCTTAAGAATAATTACAAAAATGCAAGGAGAGTCAAACTATCTATAATACATGTCTCAAAATGGTATTATTATTGTTTGTTCTCTTTTTGTTGCATGTTTCACAAATGGTAAGCTAGATGTAAATCTTCAACTATATGGGAAAGGTTCATGGGACTAGTTTTAAACTTCTACCATTAAGGGCCCATTTGGTGCCTGGAATTAACCTGGAATAGGAATTATTTAACGCGAGAATAAAATAATATGCTATTTGTGGCCATTTTTTGAATTCTCAAATTAGAAAACTAATTCCCATTTTCAGCCCAATGCTTGCATAAATTAATTCCAAAAAAATCTAGAATTCGTTTCTTATTCCAGAATAAGCTTTTCATGGATTCAAAATTACAACAAAGTGTATAAGTTTTTCGGGTCCGTGTGTGAATGGTTAAGGGATTATAATCTTTTTTTTTTAATAATTTTTTTTGTTTTTTTAATAATTTTTTTTGTTTTATAATTTTTTTTAATAAAGTTTTATAAATATTTTTTTTAATAATTTTTTTTATAATCTTATTTTTTTAAAGTTAATAATACATATTTTAATTTAAAAATATATAAGTTAAAAATACATATATATTTTAATTAAAATACCAGCAACAAAAATGATAAGCTCAAAAATTAAAATTTGTAAGAATTTTTTTTTATATAATTATAATATTTTAATAAGTTAAAAATACATATTGTTCAAATTAATTAAAAAAATAAAAAATATTCCTTATTCCAATTTCACATTATGCGATCCAAACATAGAATAGATAATTCTACCTTTTGTTTTGAGGATTAATTAATCCAAGAATAGGTCCTTATTCTAGAATAGGCCTATTCTGGATAAGTTAATTCCATACACCAAATAGGCTCTAAATGCTCTCACACAGAGACATATCATTACTTTGTCTTCAAGGATTGTATCATAATAACATATATAAAAAGAAGAAAACCTGGAGAATCTAAGAGAAATAATGGCAGATATGAAGTTAGTGCTCTATTCCTTTATCCATCACATCTCTTTAGTATATTCTGAATTCCATTTTAACCACTAATACAATCATTTTTTTTCTTGACGATCTCCTTTCTAAATTCTATGTGGTCCTCTTTCTAACTTTTGCTTCTTATTCTAATCTCTATTTGGCACACCCCCTTCTACTGTATGTGTTTTCTCTTATTAAATCCCTATGATTGTATCTTATCATTTATCTTCCGTATGGTTCCCCCTTTCCAAAACAAAAGGTGGTTTAATAGTTTACCCCTCCTTCCATGTACGTGCATTCTAAGAAGAGTGCGTTAGTAGTCTTGTCAAAAATGTAGTGAATAGGTTGTTATTTTTCCTTGATCATGCATGCTAAGGAGTTTTAAATTTTTTTGGATCTCCTTATCTCTATTTCGGCCCATGTTTATTTCCCTCACTCCTGCACGATCCCTCATAAATCATAAATTTAACCATGAGATGGTAAAGTTAAGGAGCATGATCAATGATCTCAAATACCTCAAAGAGCTCTGAGTCTTGGGTAGAAAAAGAACTTTGCAGCAATTCTCAACATACAAGGAAAATTTATCAGTTGAAGGTACTTATTTTCCCCATTTCATTTAATTTTTCTTTTCTTCTCTTTGTCACAATATCCTCTATTAGAAAGTAAAGATCCCCAAGATAACTGAGAGGGGGGGTGGGTGAATCAGTTATCAGATAATTTATCCATTCAAATGCTTTAAATAATATAATCAATGTACTAATCAACCATAGAAAGATAATCATACACAATTACACAATAACACAAGATATGTTGACTAGGGAACCTCTTGAAAAGAGTAAACCCCAGTGGGAATGATGCCCACAAAATGATACACTAATATGAAAGTTCCTTGTTAGAGGATGGACCCTGTTAGGAGTTTTATGAAATACATTCAGTACATATAAATCCCTGTTAGGAGATTTTGAATCCTTGTTAAAAGATTCTAACCTGGTTAAGAGTTTATAGAAGACAGAAGGACCCACTGCCCAAACAGCTTCAAGGCAAGATCTCTGAACCCACTATCCAAAAGATCTTAGAATTATTCAACAAAATAATATGAAATGTATTACCTCCTTCACATTGTGCCAAAACCGCACTCTCTGCTACACAAGATCACAATTCCAGATCTCTGTACTCACAAGTCTTCCTTCATCACTGAATTAGCTCTTTTCTTCACTTCATGCATATATTCGCATCTCAATCTTCATAGTACACATTAAAATAAGGAAAAAATTCCTTCTTATATGCCAAACTCAAATAATTACAAATGAGTTGGTCCTTAATTATTAAATAATAAATTCTACACACTACACATAGAATTCACATAAAACTGTTGGCTTCCAGATACTGTAACTTTCTCCAAAAATATCCTCAAAGTTTGTGCTATGAACCATGTCATCATTAATGAGTCTCCAACATCCCTTTAACTGTGCAAAATCAGATTCCATCCCAGCTAAGAGATATCCTCCGATTTCTGAACATCGCTTCACAAAAACACTGTCTAAACACTGCTTTGACCAAAATGCTCATAACTCTCACAAATGAATGAATTTATTTTTGTGTTGTTAACCATAGGTTAATAAAACACCAAAGAACATACCATCAACTATGCAAAAGACAATCTACAATACAACATGTGCGCAAAACAAAATTGTACCTGCTTTCCTGCTAATATCCAAAATATCACTGTGTTGACATCAATGACAATCCAAGTCATGAATGCAACAAAAAATGCTACATAATGACTACCAAAATACTTTGCATTCATTCCTAACAATCTCCCCCATTGGCATTGATCACAACATAGATGAAAAACATCCAATGTTCCAAAAATCCAATACTACAACATCACTTCAAAATATCAAATTAAATCTTGCTTCATTTTCCTATTCAGCTCTCTCATACAATCCATAATGTTTTTCATGTATATCTCTCCCCCATTGACATCAATGATAGAAATTCCATCACTAAGTCAACAACAACTTAATGTCAAAAGACACTTTTTAGAAAAATACAATAACAAGAGTCCTCATGACTCAGCTCATAAACTCCCCCATAGAGGAAGTTCCAACATCCAATCCAGAAGAAAGATAGGGCTCATATACCACTAGATGGATGCCATCATCTGCATCAATTCTCAAAAATAGGTTGGGGCATAACCCCAAGCATACCTCTTAGATACACAAATGTATCCTTAGGTAAAGGCTTTGTAAATATATTTGGTATCTGCTCCTTTGTACTTATGTACTCCAATCTTACTTCTTTTTCTGCAACTTTCTCTCTTACAACATGATACTTGATCTCAAAATGTTTAGTCTTAGAATGTAAAATAGGATTTTTTGACATACTCACTGTATCGGTGTTATCACAATGTATAACAACAGGCTCATCAAACTTTATTCCAATATCCTTTAACATTTGCTTCATCCAAATAATCTGATTACAATTATTTGCTGCTGCAACATATTCTGCTTCTGTTGTGCTTTGTGAAGTACAATTCTACTTCTTACTTAGCCAAGAGACCAATTTACCTCCAAGAAAAAAGGCTCCACCACTAGTGCTTTTCTTGTCATCAATGTTGCCTCCCCAATCTACATTAGTATAGGCACATAAAGTAAAATCATCAGGATTCTCATACCATAATCCATAATCCATTGTTCCTTTCAGATATCTCAGTATCCTCTTTACTACTGCATAATGTGATTCTCTAGGTTCTGCTTGAAATCTTGCTACAATCCCCATTGAATGTGCTATATCAAGTCTTGTATGTGTCAAGTACTGCAATCCTTCCATCATAGATCTATACTTTTTCTACTGAACTGCTGGTGTCTCATCTTTGCTAGATAACTTATGTGTAGTTACCATAGGTGTTCCAATAGGTTTAGAATCTTCCATTCCAAATCTTTTCAATAATTCATTTAAATACTTAGTCTGACTTACAAATATACCTTACTTGCTTTGTGTTATTTGTAATACCAAAAAATATTTCATTTCTCCAATCATGCTCATCTCAAATTCAGTCTTCATTTCATCTGCAAATTTTTCACTAGCTTCATCTTCTCCTCCAAAGATAATATCATCAACAAATATAACTATAACCAACAAACCATTCTCAATTTCTTTTGTGTATAAGTTACTATCTGTTGTTCCTTTTATAAATCCTAATTTCAATAAATACTTATCCAATCTTGCATACCAGGTTCTAGGTGCTTGTTTTTAATCCATATAAAGATTTCTTTAACTTACATACCATATCTCCTTCTTCTGTCAAAGGAAAACCTTCAGGCTGCTCAATGTAGACTTCTTCCAATTCACCATTCAAAAATGCTAACTTCACATCCATCTGATATACTCTGAATTTCTTGTAAGTTGCATATGCTAGAAACATTCTCACTGCTTCAAGTCTGGCCACAGGTGCAAAAGTTTCTTCATAGTCAATTCCTTCTTGTTGTGAATATCCTTTACATACCAATCTTGCTTTGTTTTTAATCACTTCTCCTTGTTCATTCATCTTGTTTCTGAATACCCACTTTGTTCCAATCACATTCTTGTCTTCAGGTCTAGCGACCAATTCCCATGTCTTATTTTTTTCAATCTGCTCTAGTTCTTCTTTCATAGCATTAATCCAATGTTCATCTTCACAAGCTTCATTAGTAGTCTTAGGTTCAATTTGAGAAATCAAACATAAATGTACCTTATTTCGAGTCAAAAC
This sequence comes from Chamaecyparis obtusa, assembly GCA_027943335.1. Lineage (NCBI taxonomy): Eukaryota > Viridiplantae > Streptophyta > Pinopsida > Cupressales > Cupressaceae > Chamaecyparis > Chamaecyparis obtusa. Next base: position 68,953 of record BSBK01013418.1, on the reverse strand, counting down.
TCCTCTATCTAAACTTCCAATAACTTGCTCAATAGGGTGATGTCTTGAAGTATACCTGTTAGGTGTCATAGTTACTGATCTTGTTCTGACTGTAGATTCTTCTCTGCTTTCTTCTCTATTTTCTTCTTTGTTTTCTTCTTTGTTTTCTTCTCTGTTTTCTTCAGTATGAATTTCATTCAGCAAATCACTATTAGTTTCAAAAAATAATTCTACATTTTCAATGTTAGGCTGAGGTTGTGCTTCTCCATCAGATTCATAATCAAGCATTCTTTCCTGAATTTTAAACTTCTCATCAACTTTTACATTTGCACTTTCAACAATAGTCTTAGTTCTTTTGTTATAACATCTATATGCTTTGTTTTTTAAAGAATATCAAAGAAATATTCCTTCATCACTTCTAGGATCAAACTTTCCTATATCATCATCTCTCTTTATATAACATTTACTTCCAAAAATTTTAAAATACTTAACTGAGGGTGTATGTCCAAACCATAATTCATAAGGTGTCTTGTTTGTATCTGCTCTGATTTGTACTCTATTCATAGTGTATATTGTTGTGTTCACTGCTTCTCTCCAAAAATTCTTAGCCAAATCATTTTCAAACAACATAGCTCTTGTTGCTTCAGTTATTGACCTATTCCTTCTTTCTGCAATACCATTTTGTTCTAGTGTTTTAGGGGATGAAAGTTGTCTCTTAATACCATTCATTTCACAAAAAGTGTTAAACTCTCTAGATGTAAATTCACCACCTCTCTCAGATCTTAGACACTTAATCTTCATTCCAGATTCATTCTCAAATTTTCTTTTTATGATCTTAAATTTATCAAATGCTTCAGATTTTTCTTTCAAAAATGCAATCCACATCATTCTTGTAAAATCATCAACACGAATCATAAAATACCTTTCTCCATAGAATCCTCTTGTCCTAGTAGGACCACTCAAGTCTGTATGAACAATCTCTAGCTTCTCTATCAATGTGAACTTCTTGTTGGGAAATAAACTCCTTTTCTGATTTGCCATCATACATTCTTTGCAAATCATGTTAGTAGGTTTCATAATTCTAGGTAAATCTCTTACCACAAGTGTAGTGCTCACCTTGACAATATTATCAAAGTTTATATGACAAAACCTTTTATGCCATAACCAACTATCATCAATCCTAGTTATCAAACATGTCATCTTAGTAGGATTCAACTGAAATACATTACCTCTGGTTCTGGATCCTTTTCCAATCAGATTTCCATCTTTATCTTTTATCACACAAGTTTTCTCAGAAAACCAAACTTGATAACCCTTATCAGCCAATTGTCCAATGCTTAGTAGATTATGTCTCAGTCCATCAACAAAGTAAACATCATCAGTGTTAGTCTTTCCATCAAGAGTAATAGATCCTATACCCTTAATCAAACAAGGTGCATTGTTATCAACCCTAAAAATTCCTCCATCATAATTATCTAACTTAACAAACTTTCTTTTATCTCCAGTCATATGATGTGAACAATCACTGTCTATAATCCAATCAAATTTCTTTTCAACTTGTGAAAATAATGCTTTTTCTTCCCTTTTATCAGATTCAGAACTTTCTTCTTTAATTGCTACAAATCCTATTTCCTCAAAGTTATCATTATCACTGTCACTTAAATGTTTTTCAATTCTTGCTTCAAGATCTTCATCATTTGCATAATAACATTCTTTAGATCTCCTAGGTTTAAAATTACTTCTATACTTCTTAACTCTTTTAGGACATTTAGATGCAAAATGACCATATTCTTGACAAGTCCAACATTTAAAGATTTTCTTACCATTTGGTTCATTTTTTACAAGTAATGCAATACCTTCTTCAATCTTCTTATCTTCCTCAAATCTGCTACTACTGGTATAATCTCCATTCATACTAGTACTTCTTGTAGGTCTAATGTTAAGAGCACTGAATGCTATTTCCATTCTAGGTAGCTCTCCTGATAATCTCAAGTTCATCTCTGCTGTTTCTAATCTTCCAAGAAGAGTCTCTCTTGAAAAGTTTGATGTACAAGGTATCACTTGTTCAATCATCTACGTTGTCTACTTGAATACTGGTGTCAAAGTTCTTAGTATTTTTCATATCACTTCATTCTCTATCTTATCACCTCCACAAGACTTTATTCTTGTCACAATCTCAGACATCCTACAAATATAACTTCCAATAGATTCATCTTCCATCATTCTGATATCTTCAAATGCACAAATCCAATTATGTAATCTAGCCTTCTTTGCATGTTCATCACCTTCAAAAGTAGAATGTAAAGCTTTCCAAATTTCATGAGATGTTTTCAAACATCTTACCTGACTATATTCATTCTCCGGTAGTGCTGACAAAAGTGCTTCTCTTGCAAGTATGTTACACATGAATAGATCTAGTTCATCTTTAGTTCCTGCCTCTAGATTGTCTTCCTCAATGATAGTCTTCTCATTCTTTGTAATCAACCAATAACTTGGTCGTAAACACAATAGATGTGTCTTCATCTTTTCTTTCCAGCTATCAAAATTTACTCCATCAAACTTAGGGATTTCTTTTCTAAAATTTTCCATGGATCTCCTTAAGTTGTTAAACTTTTCTTTCAAGGACCTACCACTCTGATACCAATTGTTAGAAAGTAAAGATCCCCAAGATAACTAAGAGGGGGGGGGGGGGTGAATTAGTTATCAGATAATTTATCCATTCAACTACTTTAAACAATATAATCAATGTACTGATCAACCATAGAAAGATAATCATACACAATTGCACAATAACACAAGATATGTTGACTAGGGAACCTCTTGAAAAGAGTAAACCCCGGTGGGAATGATGCCCACAAAATGATGCACTAATATGAAAGTTCCTTGTTAGAGGATGGACCCTGTTAGGAGTCTTATGAAATACATTCAGTACATATAAATCCCTGTTAGGAGATTTTGAATCCCTGTTAAAAGATTCTAACCCGGTTAAGAGTTTATAGAAGACAGAAGGACCCACTGCCCAAACAGCTTCAAGGCAAGATCTCTGAACCCACTATCCAAAAGATCTTAGAATTATTCAATAGAATAATATGAAATGTATTACCTCCTTCACACTATGCCAAAACCGCACTTTCTGCTACACAAGATCACAATTCCAGATCTCTGTACTCACAAGTCTTCCTTCATCACTGAATTAGCTCTTTTCTTCACTTCATGCATATATTCACATCTCAATCTTCATAGTACACATTACAATAAGGAAAAAATTCCTTCTTATATACCAAACTCAAATAATTACAAATGAGTCGGTCCTCAATTACAAAATAATAAATTCTACACGCTACACACAGAATTCACATAAAACTGTCAGCTTCCAGATACTGTAACTTTCTCCAAACATATCCTCAAATTTTGTACTATGAACCATGTCATCATTAATGATTCTCCAACATCCCTTTAACTGCACAAAATTACATTCCATCCCAGCTAAGAGATATCCTTCGATTTCTGAACATCGCTTCACAGAAACACTGTCTAAACACTGCTTTCACCAAAATGCTCATAACTTTCACAAATGAATGAATTTATTTTTGTGTTGTTAACCATAGGTTAATAACACACCAAAGAACATACCATCAACTACACAAAATCCAATCTACAATACAACATGTGTGTAAAACAAAACTGTACCTACTTTCCTGCTAATATCCAGAATATCACTGTGTTGACATCAATGACAATCCAAGTCATGAATGCAACAACAACTGCTATAGAATGACTACCAAAATACTTTGTATTCATTCCTAACATCCTCCAAGTTAGCCAAATGTACAGGAATGACTTTGCATTCATATCGATGTCTACTAAATGCAAAGATAACTTAACCAAAAGATAATATAAGTTAAGTCAACCGTTAATCTATCTCTCCTATACGTTTCTAAATTCCTTATAATGATTATATTATTTTATCAATTAATAAAAGAATCAAAATGCAATTTAATAAAAAAAAATTATATATAAATTTTTCACATGACTAAATTCAAATTATCAATTTTAACTTAAAATAAGAATTTAATCAAATATCATTTCTGTCCAAGTAATTATAATTGACTTAACACATAGTCACGTAACTCATGCATTTGATTTAATTTAACACACACAAAAAAAACTCACTCAATATGAAAATAATTCACTACGTGGAGTTTTCTTGCGACCAAATTTACTCCTATCACATCCTTACCAAGAAGATAAATTCCTCTACCTAAATCACATTTACATCTTTGTCTCCCGTTAATCATGCTAAAACTCAAAAGATCATCAGTAGGTTAGTCCCATTAAACCCATAATTGAAATAAAATGCATATCTCATTTGCATAACATTATTAACATTCTCAATTTCATCAATTATCATAATTAAAAGTCATTTCATAATACATTTAAATTTCCATAACATCAATTTAACTTTTAAAATAATATAAAGGAACATAATAATATTTGTGTCCAAATCATTTATTCCCTGCAACTTGGTGTTGGATTGGAGAGATAGGGTACTGAGAGGGGAGAGGTGAATTAGTGCCCACAAAAACTTTCAACTCATAAACCTTTCTAACCTTAAACAACAAACGGTAGTAACCTTAAAATATAACTTGTATACATTGCATGCATGCATCATTCATTTAACTATCAAAGTTAAATAGCATGAAGTCAACAAGATAACCAACACGTAACACAAGTATTTTGGTAATGTGAAAACCCTTTTTAGAAGGTAAAAACTACGGTGGGGATGACACCCACAAATTCTTTACTACTGCAGATAGAAAAGGTTTGTCTATTAGGGCTACAAATGGTGATCACTTCTGATAATCTTACCCTATTAGGAGTAACATGTTAGATCGATAAGATCTACCTAGTGATAGGATTTTAGCAACACTACTTGAGTGTGCACTCGGTTAAGAGATTTATAAAAAGACTGTTAGGTCTACTCTCTTAAGAGATTTTACCAAAACTTTGTTACAATGATTAGAAAATAATAGGTAAATATCTGCTAAAGACAACTCAACTTGACTGATATAGATCTATGAAATATTGATTAGATATAACCTTTTCCTATGAAGATCTTTCCTCTGAACTGCTCGGCAGCCTTTGTTTGATTCTGTTCAATCTGAATAACTCTTAATACTATTCTGCTCTATCTGATAATTGTTGTTCATGAAGTTGGCTAATGCTTCAAGAACTTCTCTACTTGTTCTTAACTTCCTTGTCAAGAAAATCTCTCACACATAAGAAAATAATATGAAATTACATTTATATAGAATACTGCTTTGCTGCTTAACAAAATTTAGGTTACAATATCTTAGAGAAAACCCTAAGATCAACGGTGTACAAAAATAACCTAGATCTAGAAAATACAAAAGATCATCATCACAATTAACGATAGAATCTTACAATAAATGATCCTTGATCTTGGTAAAACATTTTCTGATTCTATTGTAACTATCTACATAGATAGATGTGTCATTTCTGATTACTATGTCATTTTCTATGATCCTTAGCAAACACTATATATACTGCTCGGTGATTACACTGGTGCTCGATGTTTACTGCTGCTCAGTATCAGTGTATACTGATGCTCGGTAGAACTACCCTGGTGCTTGGTGTGAAGACTTAACCAACTGGCTTGTAGAGCTTGTAGTTACTGACTAGAGTGACATAGGTAACTGATCGATGTCTTTGATACAAATGACAACCTTTAATGCTCAAATAGAGATAACAATCTCCCCCTTTGGCATTAGTATCAAAACCTTAATGTAAACATACCTTATGTCTCAAATATTATATCTCCTCCATATACATATATACTTATCAAAAAATTTCTATAAACTCCCGCTTGGTGCATGCTTCAGTAATGTGTAGTATACTCAACTTCTATTTACATATTTGGCATATACATTATGTTATCCCCCTTTTTGATAATAATACCAAATGCAAAAATGTATACTTATAGCTTATCAAAAATGTACTATTGGGTTTTCTTCAATGAGTCTAAGAGGTTTTCCCATTCCTCTTTCAATTTGGTGAGAGCAATGTGCTCACGACCAACTTGTGGATGCATGTAAAAGATGTTATCCAACATATAAATTTATGGTGTTGCAACAAGTGTCTCTACTTTGAAAATGTGTTTCTAAAAAATGTTTAGGTAGGGTAGGAGCTTAGTTTGTAATTTAGTGACCTGATCACTGGTTCTTTCTTCTTGTTTCCTAAGATCTGCTATCAACCGCCTAAGTTCTTGAACTCTTAATATATGCTTTACAAAAGCTTGTGGCTCTGTTAAAGCTACTTGTGCATTGTCTTTGATTTTATTTTCAAATTTTTTAATCTTTTCATTGATCTTGGTAGCGAAGATTTCCACAGTGCATAGCTTAAACAAGATTTGACAAATTACTTTAGTAATACCTTGAATTTTAGTTATTACCTCGGATAGCTTAACCTTGTTAATTGCCACTTCTTGGCTGATTCTTTCTGCAAGTTTATCCTATATATTTGATTTGGCCCTTTCTTCTATTTTCTTTTTGGCATCGACATCTAGGGTATTGATTCCTTTAGCAAGTGTAGCAAGTTGGTCCATAATCGGAGTATCCTCATCTACATGTACCTTAGGTACAACCTATTGTAAGACATCTCTTACATTTTCTAATATTTCCTTGCTTTTGCTCTCTTGTTTCAATTTCTCCTCTACTGCTTTTCTTGTTGTACATAACTCCCCATATTTTATTAGTTCCTCGGGGCTTAGGGTCTTTGGGTCACAATCAGGTATAACAATGACTTCATCTAATGTGACCGACCCTTTTCCTTTCTTTTTTTTCTTATTCTTCTCCAGTTCTAGAGGTGAACTATTTGCAATCAAAACAATGTCTTTTACCTCAGAACTTGGTGTAACCTACCTAGTTGACACTATATCTACCTTTTTCTTCTCCTCGACAACCTTGGTGTTGGTTGACTATGATTGAGCCTCTGATGTAGTTTTTGGTGGAGTGGCCTCGATTATAGTAGGATTCTCTTGATCCTTTGTCTCTACCTCTAGTGCCTCTTTCTCTTCAGGCTTATTTTCTTCTGTAGGTGTTTTGATGCTTTGTTCCCCTATTGTATCTTGTGGTGGCTTAGGGTCTGAGCCATTAGGTTGTTCTTGTGATATGATTTCAACTACTTCAACAAGAACAAGAAGCTCACCTAGAAATGATGTAAATGCACACTCGATAACTTGACCTTCATCCTGTGTATTATCGGGTGCAATGTTTACATCATCATTTTCATTCCTATCCTTAGGATCACCATTTGTGATGTCCTCAATAAGTACATCATTATCATTTTTCTCCTTAACTTGGATCTCTACTGGATCAGGTGAATCCTGTGAAATGCTTATACCTTCTTTTTCAAGAGTTGTATCAATCACCTCGGTAAATGATACACTTGATTTTTTTGTCTTTTCTGCTACATTATCATCAATGTAAATACCTTTAGCTTTTGAATTTTGTATCTTCTTAGATAGATTCATAAAGACATTTTTCTCAGATTGCTCTCTAGCTTTAAAAATTGAAGTCCACATGAGATGACTAGTCTCATCAACATCTACCATAATTTCATCTAAAATTTGCATAGCCTAGTTTTTTACTTTGAATCTCTTATAGTAATTGTTCATATGTTCATTAATTTATGCAAGACTTAACTGTGGGGCTACCTAAACTAGGGATTGTTCCCTCATTTTCTTCTCGGTGTCTAAGGCATAGGACCACTTCTAATTAATTCTTTTATCTAATGCCTTGGGTAGTGATAGTTCAAATTCTAATGGAACTCATTTGAAGCATATCAACATTTGGATGACTGCTTCCTCAATTTTGTTTTGGTCTTCGGTAGAAATTTTGTCAAACTGACTAAGTTCTGGATCTACAAGATCTCCATTCTTAATTATGTCTGTAGCAATATCATCAACTGATCTTACCTTATTGCTGACCACCTTGAATTGTTCATTATCAAGTTCCTCATCCTCTAGGTCTTCCTTACCTCTTATCAATCTTCTCCTTTCCTCGGTGCCTCAGCTACAACCTTGGTATTTATTTTTGCATAAGTTTTGGTCGGTGTAGCTACCTTAGGTTTTATTATTTTCTTGGCTCCCCTTTTCTAAGGTGAAGCTTTAGTTGCTAACCTTGTTCATGCACCTGTCTGCACTGGCAATTGCTTCTTCTTTGGAACTAGAGTGGGAGAAACTAGTATAGAGTCTTGTTCTTCTTCAGACTTGGTTTCCTCACTATCATAAGGTTTGTCAGCCAACATTAATTGAACTTTGGTTTTAGGCTCAATCGGTGACTCCTCAGATGAGTCAGATACATCTCCAACAGCTTAGTTAAGGTTTTCTTCATTTTCTTTGCTTTTCTACTTATTTTACCAATGGAAAGACCTATTTTTATTCTTGATTTTTCTTCCATAAAGGTTCCAAACCTTTCGGCCTTCTTGTCCTTCGGTAAAGCTAGCAATGCCTTGATTGATTTCAAACCAAAATCATGATCATTTCAAATCCCATAGGTGCTAGCCATTTTTTCCTTAACTCTAGAGCTTTAATCATTGTACGATTGGTGTCCACTAGGAAACAAATATCCATCTCATACTTCTCAACTAGTGAGCTTGGAATCCTGGTTCTCAGATTCATCTTAATCTTAAACTCCTCAAAGTAACTATCCATAACATTATTCACATTATCTCCCAGTCCTTTCATTCTATCATAAATTTTTGAAGTGATCGATGTGTCGGTAGGCCAATTTGTGTGTTTGACAGAAGGAAAGAATTTCTAAAGATAGAAAAACAAACATACTAATAGTGAGCCAAACATACAGGTATTAGACTTTTGTGAACTGATGGTTTTCATGTTCTCTTGAACCTATTTTAGGATTAGCTCGGAAAGGTCTATATGATGTCCCTTCTTTATCATTTTTTAAGCCATATCTACTGCACTACAGGTACACTATTTACTCTACTCAACTGGAAAAACTTATAGCCAATTACATGTACTGCAAACTTAACTTCTAGATCCACAATGGATGCAATTTTTAGTGCTCTACCGTCCCATGCTGCACCAATATTTTTCTCAACATCAACTCATGATGAACTTTGAAATGCCTTGGCTTTATCAATAGTAGGGTAACTTGTAACCCTGTTAATCATTGTTTTTGTCACATGGATCGGTTTATCTAACCAGAATGTGCCCTCATGATAATGTCTTAAAAAAACCCTAATCCACTCATTCTTAAAATTCTTCACAAAATTTAGGGCATTGGTGATTCCAAGTGTTTCAACCTATTTATGTTCTAGTTTAAGCTTTACTCCACTACACAGTGCCTGATATGCAACATACATTTTGAAATCTCCTATTTCTCCTATTTTGTAGTGAATGTATGATCAGATGTCTTTGACCAATAACACCCTAGGTGGGATGCTCAAAAAGAGCCCGCTGAATCCATTTTTGATGTAACTTCTAGGTGTGATTTGTAGGTTGGTTCACTATAGTTTTCTAACACAATAAGATTGACTTCCTTCTCTACAAATTTAGAAGTGCTCATAGTAGATGCCATTTCAAAAAACTAGGTTTTCAATAAGTACGAAGAATATGCTCAGTAGGGGTTTCAACTTACTCAGAATATGTCAAAGAATGTGCTCGGTTTGATCTGCAATTCTTAGAATTAGCTTGAAAGATTCTTTGCTCGAACTAGCTCTGAGAAATTTTTTCTCTCTAAAATTGTTTTGTGAAAAATAAACTTATTCTATCGTGTATTTATAGAATTTTCCATATTCCCACTCAAAAATTTATGTCATTAATGCTTGACCTACTTTCTAGTTCATGACAACGGTCAGCTCAGAGAATATTGGAAACTTTCATCAGCTTGATTAACACATGATTTCTTTGCTCGATTGATATTGATACTTGGTTAACCTTGAATAGTGATTACCAACATGTAACCATTTGCTTGGTCTAACTTTTACCGACTGTGTGACTTTGTTAGCTCATAACATATAAACTACAATGTATCTTTATTCATGCAGATTTGGTATGTACTAATCATATATAAGGAACTGTATGTAAAATATGATCATTTTGAAATGTCAGTCCCATACATACCTATATCACCTTAGGTGGAGGTACCGATGTCACATAATCTAGTGAATGAGGTTTCACCGATACCATTACTTGACTCAGCATTCTCATTAGATGCCTTTCTCCACATGGTGTTTCTAATTCTCATGATATTTGAAATAGTGTTTCCACTCTTAAATACATGACCTTCTTCTAGTGCTCAGTCCTTGTAGTCCTTGCTTAGATGAATGACCTTATTACAAAGAAAAAATGTCATTCCAGTGATTGTCCAACTTCATGATTGTCCAACCCATCTTTTCCTATTACAGTTTGCTACAATGTACCCATATCTACCACATGCAACACAGTTAGCCCATGTGTTGTAATCCCAAACATAAGATTTACCTTGTCTCTTCAGTTGATAAAACTTGCATTGTGTCTTCTACTTTGGAGTCCATACTTGCTTCATTTTTGCCTTACAATCTCATGGAGTGTGTCCATGTTCATTACAAGTATAACATAATTTCTCCATGGTAGGATTGTTAGAATTCTTATTTAGATTAGCTCTACACTCATAAGCTTGGTGACCATACTTTCCACAATAATAACAATTACCATTAAACTTAGGAGTGACTGGAGGTTTACCTTATGTTTTTCTTCTACAAACATTAGAAGTATGTCCTGGTTCGCCACAGTGATAGCATGACAACACTTGAGGTCTTTGATTTTGATTGTTGTTGACTTGTTTATCTCGCTTTGATGATTCTCCTTTGCCCATATAGCCTAATCCAGCTTTTCTTCCAAATCTTCTTTGATTAATTAGAAAATCATCAATCCTTTTAGAACTTTCTTCAGCCAATTTCATCATTTCATTGTGTTGCTATTGAGTTTTCACCTCATTTCTTAGCTTCTCATTCTCTTCTCTGAGTATTCCAATATCTTCCAATTTTCTTGACAATTCACCATTTACTTGGTTGACTTCTTGATTCACAATCAACATTTGATTAGAGATTTTGAAATGGTGTTCGGTGAGTCTATGTATCTCACTTTCTTTTTCTTGAAGTTGTTCAGTTATCTATCTTTGATCTTCAATAGCTAGATTTATTTCTTTCTCAGCTTGTCTAGCATTGTTCATTACTTCTACCATTCTCACCATCTATGATTCTTGACCGATTTGCAGTGCTTTCACTTGTTTAGTTAAGTGAAGGTTCTTTTTAGACAAATCAAAGATTATACTTTCAGATCCATAAAAAATACTCCCTGAACTAGATCCAATGTGATCAAATAAATAATCAATCTCTTCTTCACAGTAACCAATCTCATTTTACAGAATAGCTAGGTTCTTCCTTTCAACCAGTAGTTTTTTCATTCCATCATAGGCTTTCTTATGTTGCTGAAAAAACATTTGCATTTGTATCTTTTAATTTTCTGTTGTCTTATCCAACTTATACCTCTCCATGACTAGATCTTTACCCTTCAGTGGTTAAACTATCCAATAAAAGAACTGAGATCTGATACCAATTGTTGGATTGGAGAGACAGGGTACTAAGAGGGGAGGTGTAAATCAATGCGCACAAAAACTTTCAACTCATAAACCTTTCTAACCTTAAACAACAAATAGTAGTAACCTTCAAATATAACTTGTATACATTGCATGCATCATTCATTCATTTAAATATCAAAGGTAAATAGCATTAAGTCAACAAGATAATCAACACATAACAAAAGTATTTTGGTAACGTAGAAACCCTTGTTAGAAGGTAAAAACTATAGTGGGGATGACACCCATAAATTCTTTACTACTATAGATAGAAAAGGTTTGCCTGTTAGGGCTACAAATGGTGATCACTTCCGATGATATTACCCTAATTGGAGTAACATGTTAGATCAATTAGATCTATCTAGTGATAGGATTTTAGCAACAATACTTGAGTGTGCACTCAGTTAAGAGATTTACAAAAAGACTATTAGGTCTACTCTGTTAAGAGATTTTACCAAAACTTTGTTACAATGATTAGAAAATAACAGGTAAATATCTGCTAATGATAATTCAACTTGCCTAATACAAATCTATGAAATACTAAGTAGATATCACCTTTTCTTGTGAAGATCTTTCCTCTAAACTGCTCAGTAGCCTTTGTCTAAGTCTATTCAATCTGAATAACTCTTAATATTGTTCTTCTCTATCTGATAACTGTTGTTTTATGAAGTTGTCTAATGCTTTAAGAACTTCTCTGCTTGTTCTTAACTTCCTTGTCAAGCAACTCTCTCATGCATAAGAAAATAATATGAAATTACATTTATATAGAATACTTCTTTGTCACTTAAAAAAATTTAGGTTACAATATCTTAGAGAAAACCCTAAGATCAATGGTGTACAAAACTAACCTAAATCTAGCAAATACAAAAGATCGTCATCACAATTAATGATGGAATCTTATAATAAATGATCCTCAATCTTGGTAAAATTTTTTTTTACTCTATTGTAACCATCTACATAGATAGATGTGCCATTTCTGATTACTATGCCATTTTATATGATCCTCAGTAAACACTGTAGATACTGCTCAGTATTTACACTGGTGCTTAGTGTTTACTGCCACTCAGTATTGGTGTACACTAATGCTCTCGATAGAACTACCCTGGTGCTAAGTGTGAAGACTTAACCGACTGGATTGTAGTTCTTGCAGTTATCGACTAGAGTGACATAGGTAACTGACTGATGTCTTTGATACTAATGACAACCTTTAATGCTCAAATAGAGATAACACTTGGGTCAAAAAATACTTGAACAAGTCAACATAAGTCAAACAAGGTCACTAAAAAGACCTACAATCCAGGAGAACCAAGTCAAGTTATGACATCATTCCCCTCTAAGAGGGTACATCGACCCAATGTCTTATGAAAGTATTAAAATAAGTCCATACAATGCTTAAAACATAAACATAACAAAAATAAAGTCTAAGAAAATAACTGCAAAAAATATCTATGCATGTCTTCTACATCCTCCCAAGTAGCACTTTCAACAAAGAATTGTCTCAATGGACCTTAAACTAAAATACATCTCTTACATGCACCCCGATGGTACACTGATCAATGAGGTAGGTAGGCTGCACCAACACCACCCCCAGATCTTGAACCTGCAATACATGCCAATGTAAGATTTGAGATGCATTTGTATGGTAGGGTTTCAACAAAGAAAATGGAAATCATTATGGGTTTGGGAAAGAGTGGGTAGTAAAGAAAGTCCATAGGCAATGGGGTTGATAACCTCCAAAACATCAAATGGACCCACATATCTTGGTGCAAGATTTGAAGACTTTCCAAAATAAATTGAGCTCTTATGTGATTTGATACGCAAACATACCTTGTCACCTCCCTAAAATTATCTGAAAGTGCAGTTCCTATCTGCATAAATCCTTTTATCAAACAAGTGCTTCCTTCAAGTGAGTTTGAATCTAATTCATCTATTCTTCCATTTCTCTCAACATATCAAGACCAATGATGATCTTTTCCTCTACTCTATCCCAAATGATAGGAGTACGCCACTTCCTTCTATAAATTGCGTCAAATGTTGCCATTCCTAAAGAATCATGGTATAAGTTTTCGTAGGAAAACTCTACCAATGGAAGATACTCTTCCCACTTGTACTCTTGATCCAAGAAATACATGCAGAGTAAATCCTCAATGACTTGATTCACTCTCTCAATTTTTCCATCTATCTTTGGATGATAAGTGGTACTGAAATTCAGCCTAGTACCCAAGGAATAATTCAAGGTTTTCAAAACCTTGGTGTTATCCTAGTATCTCTATCTGATATGATAGTCTCAGGTACACCACACAATCTAAAAATATACTGGAAAAACTTCTTGGACAAAGCCAAAGATCCATCTCTGAAGATACCTAGAATAAAGTGAGCTACCTTGGTTAGTTTATCAACTATAACCAAGATTACATTATGTCTGCATCATGTCATGGGTAAACCTTGGATAAAATCCATACTAATGACTTGAAATTTATACTCTAGTATATCAGGTGCATACAAAATTCCTGTTGGGTGAATTCCTTTTGGGTGGACATGTTTAGCCTTATCTTGCTAACATTCTAAACATAGGGCTACAAAATCTATCACATCTTGCTTTATCTCTGGCCAAAAATACAACCTCAAATTGACAATAATCTTGTTTACCCTAGGATGTGACACACAATGAGGATAGGAGGGGCCAAGAAATAGCACACCCTACTAGATCCACCTTTCTCAACAACATGCAAAAGAAACAACACAAAATAGTGAGAGAGAGAATGCAAAAGACTTTCCTATATTATCTTCAAATTGATTCATACATGTCAAGTTGTAAAGGCTTCCTAGTTATGCCCAGATATTATAATGAAGTATAGAAGTCCTCAAACATGTGAGGATCTATGAACCAACTTTTAATCTCCTATCTTCTATCTCCAAAAATTGACCAAGGACTCCCCTAAACTCTAACCAAACAACTAAATATTGTATCATCTTAAAATAGAAGCACTTCCATGTTAAGAACATTTAGCCCTCCAAGTAGGTGTTTTTGGTTCATGGAAAGTGCTTTGAATGGGTCCTCGACTTAGATCTGAATTTTCCCCTGATTCTACCCCCTTTTCCACTTTTTATCTACATTTGTTTAGCATTTTGGACTGAGATCCTGAGGTTTTTGACCTCAAGGTCAAGGATGAACTTGAGGGTCAAGGATGACCTCATCCTTAATCTAGGTCAGGGTCAACCTTGTCCTTGACCTAGGGTCCAAATTTCAAGGTCCCATGATTTCTCGATGTTGGGTTTCATAAATAATTATTTTCTCACTTTCGGGTCGATTGTTTTGGTCTCTGAAATGGTAAACTCTTAAATTGCATTTAATCTAGGTCCATTTCTATGGGTATGGGCCAAATGGGAATTTATTTCTCATATGTCAGTCTCTCTAGGAGTTTGTGCCCTAGATCACTATAAAAGGAAGCCTTCCTCTCTCATTTTCTCCATCAAGTTTGGCAATCTAGTTTCATGATCAAGGCATCATGTTTTGAAATCAAGTGCTCAAGGTTTTCTCAAGGTGATCAAGAAAGCATTCCATCAAGAAATCATTCCATCAAGATCCATTGTCAAGAAAATTCATTCAAGCTATCATCCATTCAAGCACTCATCCATTCAGGTACTCAAATTCTCCATTGAAGATCAAGGATTCAAGCATTCAAGCCATTGAAGAGATTTAGTTCAAGGATTCAAAGTTCATCATTCAGACCCTAGATCTATCCATCATGGTGGTGTGATCTTCCTTCAAGATCCTTTGTTCATCTTCAAGATCCATTCATTTTTCCCTCAAGGTGGATTCCAAGCATACAATCATGGAGGTTTATATTTACATTCTTAATGTTATGTCCAAGCTTTCATATCAACATACTTGTTTACATTTGAAATACAATTGCATATCTATTGAATATCATAGCTTCATTGTTAGATCTACTTCTACTACTTACTAGCATTCTCTATTTCAATTCCATTATTAAGGTTGATTCCAATCCAGGGTTTTCCTAAGGAAAACCCCTCATCCAAAAAACAAAACCATTTTTCTTGCAGTTATAGGTACAAAATGATGAATTAAAGTGCATATTTGGATACCCATTTCACTGAACTTTAGGGATTCGTGAATAAATTTTCATTGTAGAAATTGGTTCAAGGACAACCTTCAGTGAGGGATAGGATCATGCCCTAGGGTAAGACCTTGCCTTGCTATCTAGGTCAAGGATGACCTCCCTCAGAAAAGAAAAATATTTCTAGCTTTTGTAGATCTAGCCGTTTCAGTTTAGAATAACAGAAATCAACAGTTTTTGAGACTGTTTGATAGGGTTTCCAGTAGGTTCTTTTTGGAGGTAGGTATCTTATTTCTTCATTTCAATTTTAGTCTTCTATATTTGCTTTCCATATAAATACAATCTCATGTATATATAAAATATTGGTTTTGGGGTCTCTTTTATTTGAAAACCATTGTCCTAGGACCCCACCACATTTTATATCTTACATTTTGGTGCACCTAACAAGCTTACCCCTTTCTTTTGCGGAATTAGATGCCCTATTGTGTTTTTGTATTATCTTGCATGTTCACCTTTATATCTTACATTTTGGTGAACTTGTTTTATGACAATTCCTTTTGTGGAATTAAATGCCCTATTGTGTTTGTGGTATTTGATTTCCTTTTCATACTTATAAATTTCATTTGAATGCATTTGGATATATATAGATCTATTTTTTATGTATTTCTTTATTTGTTATCATGTTGCACAAGTTGATTCAAGTGTTTTCCAAAAATCCTTCTATAGCTTTTAGGATTACACAGCATCCTCCTCTTACCTTACCATTGCATGGTGTTACACCTAGAAAGACTTTATCTAGTGCGTGTGATGTTTCATTGTCCCCACTTGTATTTCCTTGTAAGAATGTATTAGAGAAAGAAGATGAATTTGATCTATCTCTCCATCATATTTCTCTTTATGGAGATGAGTTGGAGATTAATGCTAATTCTTCTCCTAATACATGTCTTTTGTATGAGCCTACTTTAGAATATAATTTACCTTCTTTCCCCTCTAGGTATCCTACAATGTGCTTTATTGGTAGGGATGATAATCCTCCTATTTGGGATGAACCTTTAGATTTTGATGTTGATTACTCTCTTCCTCATGATAGTATTGTGGAGGATCCATTGGATAAAGACATTGATTTATCCCCTCCTTGTGAAGAAGCTTTGATACAAGAGGGTGATTTATTAATGGATGGCATATTCATACATGCTGATAACACTTTTTCTAAAATGCATGTAGACATTTTAGTGAAAGAAGATGATATTATAGATGCTTTACCTCCATTTGGGATTCTTTATAGTAATGATGGATTAGCGAAGAATGATATGAATTCCCTTAATACTTTCTCTTTTAGTGATGATCTTATGGAGAATCAAGATCTTACCTCATCTCCTCCTAGGATGTCTTCTTTACTTCCTTCTTGTGAATCTATTTGTATTGTTGAGACAACTAATATGGTTTTTTTGAAACCCTTGTTGATTGTCAAGGGTTGTCCTCACATTACTATCAAAGGTAAACCTATGGAGTCTTTCAATGATCAAGATTCGATAGCTCACACTTATCATACAA
Source organism: Chamaecyparis obtusa (assembly GCA_027943335.1). NCBI lineage: Eukaryota > Viridiplantae > Streptophyta > Pinopsida > Cupressales > Cupressaceae > Chamaecyparis > Chamaecyparis obtusa. Next base: position 51,678 of record BSBK01013418.1, on the reverse strand, counting down.
GGAATAACCTTCAACCTAATCCGGTGGTTTCTACTTTGTTGCCACCTTCTCAACCCATTCTTTCTCCTCCACCTCATCTTCCACCAAGGAGTATAATTTGATAAACCAATTACAAAATACCCACACCAAGATTTCTTTATGGGAGCTTCTTTAAACTTCACCTACCTACTATGAAGCCTTGCAAAAATCTCTAGCAACTCTTCCCACTCCACCTCCTAATCAAGAAAACATCAATAACTTCTTACAATGCATGCATGCTACGCCGGGTCCTCTTGATATTGTATTTACTCAAAAGGATTTACCTTCTAAAGAAGTTCAAAATTAGTATGATGCTCTTATGGTTGTTGTAACTATCAATAAAAGTATCATTCATAGGACCTTGATTGATAATGGATCTGGGCTTAATGTTTGTAGCATGGCCATTCTCAAAGCAATTAAAGTCGATCTTTCAACTATTCAACCTAACAATGTTCCTATACATGGCTTTGATAATATTGCTAAGAACACTTTAGGAATCATTACCTTACCTATCAAAGTAGGTATGGTCATCCTGAATACACCTATTCATGTTATTCTTGGACCTCTCAATTATAATATTCTTTTGGGTAGACCTTGGTTACATGAGATGCATGGTATTCCTTCCACCCTTCACTGTAAAGTTAAGTTTATACATAACAACAAGATGTATACACTTCATGCACATGATGTGAAAAATCCTTGTTTGAATATTCAAACCCACACTACTCCTATTCCTAATAGTAATCCTTCTTCCTCTAATTCTCTTCTTGGTGATGATTTGGGAACCTTGGATTTTACTCCTACATTTATTAGAGAGTATAAGGTTTTTGATCTTGATTTTATAAAGTGACAAAGAGAGTTTGAACAATGAGTTTTTACTTTTACTTCTAACAACCTTAGTAATAACTTTGTCACTAATTCTACTTACAATGAATCTGTCAAACCTACTAATGATGACATAGTGACTATTGAAGTTCCATTGACTCCTTTTGATATGGCTTCTTGTTATGGTCCTGGTTATCATTTCCTAGTTAAACAAGGATTTAATACTCAAGGATGTGGTAAGGATAAATAGGGAATTCAAATGCCCTTACAGAATGGGGGGCATGAGCATTCTTATGGATTGGGATTTAATCCTCAACAACAAATCAATGTTAACAACATCTCAAATAACACTTCAAAACATGATGAATCTATGAAGGAATTTGACCAAGAAGTTATTTTGCCTAAACTCCTTCATGCTAAGATGATTACTAGACCTAAATGCAAAAAGAAACGTAGTCCAGATTTGAAGACTCTTCCTTTTTGTTTGTATCATAGATTTCATGATCACTCTACTAATGAATGTCAAGCTTTACATTATAAGATTAGGCAGCTCATTGATAGTAAGGTTATTTATATATCATGTGACAATGAGTTGTATTTCAATCTTGTTTTCTCTAAATAACAGTTATGTTCCTATTATGGAGCTCCACATTATGTAAACAATGTTAGCCTAATCCTTGGGTGCTCATTGTCTTGTATAGTGTTGTGATCAATACAATAGGTCCCCTTCCATCTTTGTTCCTATGCTTGGGGGGAAAGGATGCCATGTACTTCTATTATGTCTTTTTGGGATCCATTGTTCCCTTGGTTAGGTAGTATCTATCTATTATGTGATATCCAATCATACATGAAAATTTTGGTTTGCATTAAGGATCTTTGTCCTTGATCACAACCTCTTTCATTGTTTGACATTGGGTTTTCCATGGTTGATAAATCTCTCACCTTGGAAGCTAAATAGTGTGCTATCCCTTGCAAGGGTTACCTTTTCGCTTCTTGCATGATATCTCTTTGCATTCGTCCCTTCCATGGCCTCATAGGAGATATGACCTTCTTGGCTTGGACTAGGTGTTGTCTATGGATATTTTCTTAATGTTGAAGAAGGCTTTATCCTTGTTCTTTTCTTTCCTTAACATGTCAAAATAATATTTTTTTTTCCATATTAAGGAGGGGGCATATATACAGCCTCCCTCATTCTATATTATGTTTTTTTTTTTTAACCTTTTATTTTGCAGCATGCTAAATATCTGAAGGTAACACACATAAGTTGCTAAATCCTAAAGAAACACGCATTTCAAATTTCAAATATGTTAAATCCTTGGAAGGTAATGCACACAAGTTGCTAAATCCTGAAGAGACACACATTTTTGAATTTTCAATATGCTAAATCTTCCGAAGGTAACATACATAAGTTGCTAAATCCTAAGGAGACACGCATTTCATATCCATGGTGATACAAGAAGGTGGATCTATGGGTATTCTAGAAGCTGTCAAAAGATGCATTACAATTTCAAGGTACAGTTTATGGGTGAACTATTGGGTCTTGCTACTTGTTTGGCTCTCCCTCTAGGGTGATTCACTGTAAGGTGGGCATCTTACTAGGCAAGGTAATCACTTTCTCCTCTCTCTCTTTTCTCTTTCATGCTAGTAGGATTGGATCATGAAACTATGTTATTTATAGTGTTTCTCTTGTCTTTCTTATGTAATCATTTATGCTTTTATGATAGTTTTCCAAATAGGATATTAGTATGAGAGATATTTCTTAGTAGTATTTATTATGCTATTTGATTTGGGTTTATTTGTACTAACCCCTATTCTTTTTGTTTTCTCTTTTCACACCCTTGTGTGTGTATGTTGAGTTAGAATTATTAGCCTGGGGGTTTCTATCCTTAGCTAAGTGTTATTTTATCTCATTGTGAATCCACTTGGATCTCTTCTTTCTTCTCCTTTACCAAGATTTTGCATTAAGTCCATACTCTTAATAAAGTGGGGGATTAATGTATCATCTTAAAATGGAAGCACTTCCATGTTAAGAATGTTTAGCCCTCTGAGTAGGTGTTTTGGGGTCATGTCAAGCACCTTGAACAGGTCCTCATCTTAGATCTAGCTTTTCCCTAGATTCTGCCCCTTTTCCCACTTTTTGTCTACATTTTTCTAGCATTCTAGACTGAGATCCTGAGGCTTTTGACCTCAAAGTCAAGGATGACCTTGAGGGTCAAGGATGACCTCATCCTTGACCTAGGTTAGGTTCGATCTTGTCCTTGACCTAGGGTCCAAATTTCAAGGTCCCATGATTTTTAGATGTCGGGTTTCAGAAAGAATTATTTTCTCACTTTCGAGTCAGCTGTTTTGGTCTCCGAAATGGTAAACTCTTAAATTGCATTTAATCTAGGTCTATTTCTAGGTGTATGGGCCCAATGGGAATTTATTTCTCATATATCAACCTCTCTAGGAGTTTTTGCCCTAGATCACTATAAAAGGAAGCCTTCCTCTCTCATTTTCTCCATCAAGTTTGCAATCCACTTTCATGAACAAGGCATCAAGTTTTGAAATCAAGTGCTCAAGGTTTTCTCAAGGTGATAAAGAAAGCATTCCATCAAGCATCTATTCTCAAGGAAATTCATTCAAGCTATCATCAATTCAAGCACTCAAATTTTCCATTGAAGATCAAGGATTCAAGCATTCAAGCCTTTGAAGGGATTTGGTTCAATCATTCAAGATTTATCATTCAAACCCTAGATCTATCCATCATGGTGATGTGATCTTCCTTCAAGATCCTTTGTTCATCTTCAAGATCCATTCATTCTTCACTCAAGGTGGATTCCAGGCATACAATCATGGAGGTTTAGATTTACATGTGTTAATGTTATGTCTAAGCTTTCATATCAACATAATTGTTTACGTTTGAAATACAATTGCATATCTATTGAATATCATAGCTTCATTGTTAGATCTACTTCTACTACTTGCTAGCATTCTCTATTTCAATTCTATTATTAAGGTTGATTCCAAACCATGGTTTGACTAAGGAAAACCCCTCATCCAAACAACAAAACCATTTTTCTTGCAGTTACAGGTAGAGGATTGTGAATTAAAGTGCATATTTGGATACCTATTTTGTCAAACTTTTGGGATCCGTGAAAAAAAATTTCATCGGAGCAGTTGGGTCAAGGATGACCTTAGTGAGGGGTAGGATCCTGCCCTAGGGTAAGACCTTGCCCCACTATCTGGGTCAAGAATGACCTCCCCCAAAAAAGAAAAATATTTCTAGGTTTTGCAAATCTCGTTGTTTCGGTTCAATAAGGCAAAATCAATAGTTTCTGAGACTGTTTGATAGTGTTTTCAGAAGGTTCTTTTTGGAGGTAAGTACCTTTATTTCTTCATTTCAATATTAGTCTTCTATATTAACTTTCCATATTGATACAATCTCATGTATATATAAAATATTGATTTTAGGGTCTCTTTTATGTGCAAACCATTGTCCTAGGACCCGACCACATATTTTATATCTTACACATATATACAAGAGGCTACCAAATCAATTTGGCCTTTAGATTCATAATCAATAGAAGGGATGACTAGATCTAGGTCCACATGCTTCCTAATAATGGATACTAGCATTAAATCTATGACCCATAATAAATGCACAAGTCAGCCTCAACAGAAACTCAAAAGAAACTTGTCGGTAAGAAAATCCAACAGAGCACCAGAAAAGCATCACCTAGTGCTAGGTTAATAACCGAGTGCCAGAGATAACTGACCAACACTAGCGAATAAAGGAAACCAAGCAACACCAAACCAACTCGGTCAAAGCAGGAACCGAGCAACATAAACAAACTCAAATATGTTTTTGGTGACACACGATTGCCAAGGACCCGAGATACTTCTGCATTAGACACCTGGGGTTATTTGAAATGATTCTCTAAATCATGAAATGGGTATGATCTGAGTTGCATCCAACTCAGACTATGAAATCCATGAACTATCTTCAATCGGTCTATTCTTCTACTTTACCAGATATTCCATATACTATTTTTCCATATACTATTTTCCCCTTGTACTTCTACCAATTCTTTTCTCCAAAATATTTTCAACTTCTTCATTCTACTTCTTAGGATAATTCATTGGTACTGCCATGTCTTTATCAGGTTAATGATACTCATATAAATTAGCAATGCTGAAAATCAGTGATATATCCATGTCATCATGTAACTCAATCTTATATGCATTCTCACTGTCAAATTTCCACAAATCTTGCAAGTTCCAAACTTCTTCATCTTCAGTTTCCCATATGTTCCAATAGGAAATCTACCTTTCTTCAAATGAACCATCACTTCATCACCAACATCAAAAGTCTTATGTCTCCTTGATCTATCAGCTATGTCTTTGTATTTTTGGTTACTTTTTCCCAGCTTAAGCTTCACATCTTCATGCAATGTCTTCATGTACTCAACAAATTTTACTCCTTCAGCACTTGTCTATCTTTCATCAGCAATATCCCTCAATTTAGATACACCTCTTAGCTATATTCCATTCAAAATCTCAAAGGGTGTATTTCTAGTACTCCTATTCACTGAATTATTGTATGCAAACTCTTCTTGTGCCAACACAGAATCCCAATTACTAGGTGTGTCTCCAACTAAGCATCTCAAAAGGTTTCCCAAACTTATGTTCACAACTTCTGTCTATCCATCGGTTTGTGGGTGAAATGTAGAACTATATTTCAACTCAGTACTCAACTTTCTCCAAAGAGTTTTCCAAAAGTATCCAACAAATTTACTGTCTCGATCAGAGATAATAGTCCTCGGTAATCTATGCAATCTAAAAATTTCCTTAAATAAAAGATCTACTACATGTACTGCATCTGATGTCTTTCTACAAGGTATAAAATGTGCCATTTTAGAAAATCTATCCAAAACTACAAATATAGAATCATTACCTCTTACTGTCTTCAGTAAGAAGAGAACAAAATCCATATTGATGTCAATCCACGGTTTGTTAGGTACAACAATTGATGTATACAATCTAGTATTCTGACTAACTCCTTTTGCAACTTGACAAACTCCACAACTTTTCACAAATTTCTGAACATCTTTATACAACTGTGGCCAAAGTATTTCTCCTTAAGAAAATTCAAAGTCTTATCCACACCAAAATGTCTAGGCAAACCACTACTATGTTTCTCCTTTATCAAATTAGTTCTCATTGGTGCTCTCAGTATACACAACTAAATACCTTTAAAAAACATTCCTCCTTGCATAAAATATTCATCCCATTTAGTACTATGTTGATCTTGAATAGGTGCTCTGCACTTTCTCCACAGCTTAGAAAAATCAGGATCAAACTCATAAGAATCCATCATGTCATCAAAGCCAAGAACTTCAATTTTCATCTGGGTAGTCAAAGATCTTCTTCTACTCAATGCATCGACAATTCGGTTAGTGATTCCACTTTATACTTTATCGCAAATGTATAACTCTAAAAATACTCAACCCAATTCATATGTCTTTGATTCAACTTATTCTAACTACCCAAATACTGTAAAGCCTTATGATTAGTATACATCACAAATTCATTCAGCATCAAATAATGTCTCCATTTCTTTAGTGCTTGAACAATAGCATAGAATTCTTGATCATACACATAATATTTTCTTCTTGCATCATTTAACTTTTCAATAAATAAAGCAATAGGTTTACCTTCTTAACTCAACACAGCTCTAATTGCACTACCACTTGCATCACATTCCACTTGAAATACCTTATTAAAATTAGGCAATGCAAAAATAGGCAATTCAACAACCTTCTGCTTTAGAGTCTCAAAACTTTTATTAGCTCCATGTGTCCACTTGAATTCTCTTTTGTCTCCTCTCATAGTCTTAGTCATAGCATTACCAATTGAACTGAAATTCCTTATTAACTTTCATTAAAAACTTGCCAAACCATGAAATGATCTTACCTCACTAGCATTCATAGGTCTAGGCCAATTCAAAATAGGTTCAACCTTTTCAGGATCCATTTCCAAACCATCAGCTGAAATCAAAAATCCCAAATACACAATCTCATATTTCATGAATGAACACTTTTTTAGATTCATCAACAACTTTTCTTCTTTCAATCTTTGCAAAACCTATCTAGCATGCAACAAATGTTCTTCTATGGTCTTACTAAATATCAGAATATCATCAAGATATACAATCACAAATTTACCCAAGAATTTCTTCAAAACTTCATTCATTAACCTCATAAAAGTACTTGGTGCATTAGTTAAACCAAAAGGCATAACCAACCACTCATACAAACCTTCCTTTGTCTTGAAAGAAAACTTCCATTCATCATCTTCTCTGATTCTAATCTGATTATACCCACTTTTCAAATCAATTTTGGTAAAAGACTTTTCTCCAGTCGAATTGTCCATTATATCATCCATTCTCGGTATAGGAAATCTATACTTTACTATTATCTTGTTGATCGCTCTAGAATTAGTATGCATTCACCATTCTCCATTCATCTTAGGTGCCAATACTATAGGTACTGCACAAGGACTCAAAATTTCTCTGATCAAACATTTCTCAAGCATTTCTTGAATCTGTCAGTTCAATTCCTGATTCTTAGTAGGTGTCAACTGATGAGGTGTGTTATTCGATAAACTAGCTCCAGGGATTAGATCCATGCAATGATCAATGATTCTCTTTGGTGGAAAACCATCAGGTACATTATTAGAAATGATTTCACTATACTCAATGAGAAACTTATCAATCTCATTAGGAACACTATCCTCTATTTTCTTAATCAGTTTGTTAGGAATCACAGCAAAACATACATCATTCTTCTTCGAATCTTTAAAAAACTTTCTCCTTCCATCAAGAAAACTTTCACAGATGTGCAAACATTACTAACAGGTTCTTCCATCAAAGGTAACAAGATTTGTCTTTTTCCATCAGCCCAAATAGTATACTTATGCAATCTCCCATCTTATACAACATGTCTATCATATTTCCAAGGTCTACCCAATAAAATATGACAACAATCCATAGGCATGATATCACATAACACCTCATCATAGTACTTTACAATTTTCAAATTCACATAACATTGTTCACTTACTAGGAGTGTATGCTCATCTTTGATCGATGAAATTTGATAGGGCTTCAGATGTTCCAACCTCTTCAACTACAACTTTGTGACCATTTCCTCAGATGTCAGATTCTCTGAGCTACAACTGTCAATGATTAGCTTCCAAACTTTGTCAGAAACTCTACATCTAGTCTTGAACAAACTTTTCCTTGCCAAATCTTCCTTTTTACCTTCATTCCACAATGCTCTCCTTACCATCAAGTTATTTTCCTTCTTAGGTTCATTTGGTGACTCTTCTTGCACCAAAGCATTTCTACTACTACCAACCTTCTTACTTGTATGTGTACATTCAAATGACCTATGTCCTTCTCCACAATTGTAACAAGTTCCTTTGAAACCACCTCTATTATAACCACCTTGGTAGTTATTGCCTCTACCTCTAGATGAATTTTCACCTTTCCACTCGGTCTTGCCTTTATTCGAATTTGTCTTTTTAGGTTCAAATCTACTACTTTCACCATTATATCTGCCTCTTCCTCTAGGGAATCTACCACCTCTACATCTCTATCTTTTCTCATGTCTCTTGTTGAATTTCTCCTCAGCTTTCAATGTGAATTGATAAGCCTCTTCAATGTTCTCCAATTTTACCAAACTGATTTCTTCTTGGATGGAAACTCTCAAACCATTCAGGTATCTAGAAATATTTTCCACATCATCTTCATCATGTCCAAATTTGATATCTAATCTGTATAATTCTTCAGTATACTCCTTTACCGGGCTGTCTTTCTGCCTTAAGCTTTGCATTCACCTAACTAGGTTAATCTGATAATCACAAGGTAAGAACTTTCCTTTCAATTTATTCACCTTTTTACTCCATACCTTGATTTTGTCTTTGCCTTTCCTCTTTATGTCTAGTTGTAGATGTTTGCACCATAAGGTTGCATGAATTTTCAACTTTGTGTTTGTAATTTTCACCTTCTTTTCCTCAGGTTATTTTCATACTCAAATTACTTCTCCATCTCTGTGATCTAGTCAACCAATTCATCAGAATCCAATTTTCCACCATACTCAGGAGGATTAAAATGTGGTGGACTTCAGACTTGTCAAAGCCTTCAAGAACCTTTCTTCACCTTAATCCATCAAGGTGCAGGTTTTGCATCACCTTGTTCAACCTCAATTTCATCATCACTAACATCTTCAAGATGTCTTCCTCTTCTCTGGGCTATTTCAACACCTTCTAATCTAGTAGCAAGTTGTCTCAACATGTCTGCCAATCTTGGATCCACATCTTTCCTCCCACAAACTATCTTGAAAACCCTCTGTAATTGCAGGTTAGATCACATTCTGCTACCCCACAACAATTCAACTAGGGCTTCACAAGAAGGAACCTTCGAATCTAGATTCACAAACCTAGATCTAGATCTAACCTCGCTCTGATGCCACCTAATGCAAGAGGGGCTAGGAGTGACCAAGAAATGGCACACCCTACTAGATCCACCTTTCCCAACAACACACAGAAGAAACAACACACAATAGTGAGAGAGAGAGAATGTAGGAAACTTTCATATATTATCTTCAAATTGATTCATACATGTCAGGATGTAAGGCCTTCTAAGTTATAGCTAGATATTACAATCAAGTACAAAATTCCTCAAACATGCAAGGATCTACGAACCAAATTTTAATATCTTATCTTCTATCTCCAAAAATTGACCAAGGACTCCCCTATACTCTAACCAAACAACTACTTATTTACAAGAGGCTACCGAATCAATTCGGCCTTCAGATCCATAATCAATTGAAGTGACGACCAGATCTAGGTCCACACACTTCCCAATAATAGATATGAACATTAAATCTATGACCCATAATAAATGCACAAGTTAGCCTCAACAGAAACTCAAAAGAAACTCATCGGTAAGCAAAAACAACCGAGCACCAGACAAGCATCACCGAGTGGGAGGGAAATAACTGAGTGCTAGAGATAACTGACCAACATCACGAACAAAGGAAACCAAGCAACATAGAACCAACTCGGTCAAAGTAGGAACTGAGAAACACAAACAAAATCAAATATATTTTTGGTGACACATGATTGCTAAGGACCCGAGATGCTCCTACATTAGGATGTCTTGAAAATGGAGTGCAATGTATCTCCTCTAATACTAACTTCCTCAACCCTTCTTAGTTGGGAATGTACATCCTATCTTGGCATTTCCTAATACCATCATCATCAAAAGTAAAGCCATCAAAATAGTGATTTGATGGATCTATAAGCAATACAGACTTGAGCATCTCATAATGGTCATCACTTGAAAGATTCTATAACACATGCTCTTTCAATAGAGTACTAGAACTACACGTAGCATAAATGTAACTTCTTAGAGAATCAACTAATCTATTCTCTTTTCCCTTAATATACTCAATGCCAAAATCATACTCACTAAAAAAATTCAACCAACATCTATGTCTATCATTCAGATTAGGTTGTGTGAAGATATACCTAATTTTTTGGCAAAATGTTCAGCGCTCCCCTCGGGATTTGTGACATGGTTTAACAGCCTCCTGTGTCTTCTATAAGTCTAGTGGTTGTATCAGGCATTGACAGGTCGATCTTTTGGTGGAGCGACAACTACTACTTGTAACAAGTGGTATCAGAGCTTGGTCACAGGTTCGAATCCTTAAACCCTTGGGTAACACTGAGGGGGAGATTGTTGGAAAAATGGTCAGTGCTCCCCTCAGGATTTGTGACATGGTTTAATAGCCTCCTGTGTCCTCTATAAGTCTAGCGGTTGTATCGAGAATTAACAGGTCAATCTTTTGGTGCAACGACAACTACTACTTGTAACATAATTCCCATGTGATCCATCTTCAACTCAAATGACTTATTCAAAAGGTTTAATCACTCTACATCACTAAAGCATGAACAATCACTATCAATTCTAAATCATGAGGTGCACAGTTAGCCTCATACTATTTCAATTTCCATGACCCATAAGCCACTACCTTACCATCCTGCATAAATACACCACCAAGACCTTCACCTTAAGCATTCGTGATAACTGTAGAGTTCACATTAGGATCTGGTATGATCAAGATAGGAGTGGATGTGAGTTTCTATTTCAACATCTAGAATGCTCTCTCATATACATCAATCCACTCATACCTTTTCCCCTTTCTCTAAAGAGATGTAATAGTGTTGCAATTTGGGAGAATCCCTCCACAAATTTCTTTTAATAACTTGAAATTCCTATGATGTTTGTAACTTCACTCACATTCTGAGGGGTTGGTCACTCAATAATGCCTTTAATCTTTGTAAGATCTATCACAATCTCATCTCCAAAGATGATATGACCCAAATAGAGAATCTCTTTCTTATAGAAAGAATAATTTGATAGTTTTCCATACAACTCTTTATCTCTCAAATAGTGTAAAACTATCCACAAATTTTCTTCATGTTCCTCCACATTCTTGGAATAAATTAAAATATCATCAATGAATACCTTGATGAACTACAAGTGATTGAATATCTTGAAGGATAGAATGGATTATAGAAAGATAGTCATTGATGATCACCGAGCTACTAAAGTATGTGTAAGACAATTAAATCAGTCAATATATTGTCATTGATGTCAACTAGTTTTTGACTTTACTTATCATGATGGTTACAAACATCTAAAGGAAGGAAAATGATAAATGAATGATATATCTACATCAAGATGAGATGGATGAGAAAAATATAGATATGGTACACATTGGGTAACCTATTGATGAGTCCATGGCATCATGTTGATGACTTGATTGTATTACATGATTCTATTATATATTGAATATATGAACTGAACAAGTTTATGTGGTTGTTAAATAAATATTTTAGTATACATCAAGCATATGTAGTGTATACTAAGTATAGTATTAACCGGGATAGTATTTGTGTGTGCTTGAATGTGACCTCTAAATCAACCACATACGCAACATAGTCATTACTCCTATGGTCAAATTACGAAGAGAATATGAATTATTCAATCCGAAATTCATGAGGAAGCGACCTGTTGCCTCCTATGCAGGCGGGGGTGTATAATCGCTCTCAGATTGGAGAACCAACAACCATCAGACCGCTACTACAACGGAGGATTTTCCAAGAAAGCCATAAAGATGATATGCAAAGCTTAGAATCAAACTAAGATGAATGCAATTAATCTAAGAATACTTTGAGAGAAATATGCAATTAATCTAAAGTACTTGAAAGAAAATATGAAATGCAGATTTTTTAGTTGATTTTAGAATAAAAATGATCTTAATCTAAGAACATTTAAGCAAATTTAATCTAAATGAGAAATGCAATTACACTAGAATGAGGAATTAAACTAGTTGCAAATGAAAGCTTAAAATTCAATCAAAAATTCACTATAGTGCCTTTACTCTCAAAATTGCCTTTTTTTCAATGAGAAGAAGAGGCTCATTAAATAGAAAAGCTCAGGAGAGGAATGAAGAGTTTCTTGATTTGAAACTCCTGACTCTTCATTCCCCTTTGAGACAAAAAGGTATGAATTATTTAATTAAAAGAATGAAATTTGCCACATGTGGGGAGTGACCTTTCGAGTAATTTGAATTATTAAATTCAAATAAAGAGATGTCCATTCAATTTAACTAAATATTTATTAATTCCTTTCAAGGGTATTTAGCTAAAGGGGGTGGAGTTTAATTTAATTAAAAGTACTTAGGACTTCATAATTAAATTAACTTATCATAGAGATTATTTAGCCAAATAAAGTCTAGGACTTAGGAATTATTTTAGCATTTGATTATTGCAATTTATGGTCTTTGCAATTGACATCAAGTCAAATTAAGGCAGATATGAGAGAGAAAATTGCCTAGGGAACTAGGACTTTGGTGATGTAAAATTGAGATAATGCACCAAAATTGATGAAATTAAATAGGTGCCAATTTTGGGGTATTACATTTGCCCCTCTTTGAATTGATGTGCGAACAGCGCGTTGATTCAAAGAATAGTCTGAAGTGACAGATGAAAGCAGATCAAAGCATGAATTTTTTGAAGTCTAAGTTAGATTGTAAAGACAACGATCTTAAAAGAGAACCGAAATCGGGGTTAGATTGCCCCAATACCAATTGATGAAGATGCAGAGTTAGGACTATCTCTGAATCGGGGTTAGATTGCTCCAATATGAAGCTTAGTCCTCCGAGACCCAGGTTAGATTGCCCAGATAATGGTCTAAAAGATATTTCGAGAGTCATCTCCAGAATGAAGCTTGACTCCCAAGAATTAGGGTTAGATTGCCCCAATACCCAAAAGATTTCAAGAACCATCTCCAGAATGAAGTTTGGCCCTTGAGGATCTGAGTTAGATTTCTCAGATACCTAAAAGATAGATGATAAGATAACAAGATGCGAGGCACCAAGATGCCCCTAGCGATGAGAACTGATGATTCAAATCAAACTGATTCAAGAATAGATTCGACAAGATTCAAATGATGTAATCATCCTACCCCCTCGGGAGTGAAATTGAAAGATGACATGTTAGAAGGATGATAAACAACAAGAGATTGTAGAGCAAAAGCAATTAGACTAGATTCGCGAAGCTATAGAAGTGAAACAAAGCAAAGTAGAGGTCTTGTTGACCAAGTTTGACCATAGTTGACCAAATTTTGACTAGGGTTGACTTGATGAAAAGAAGCAAAGATTTGAGAACATGATGCAAAGATGAGGATCTGGCAGGAAGATGACACCAGAAGGTTGACTGCACAAGCATCCGATCCAGAAGGAGTCCAATATTTAAAACATGATTTTGAGCCACTTAGAGATGTCAGATTTTGATTTCGATCTCGAAAATGGATTCAGAATAGTTGATTTAGCAAAGGGTGCAATTTTTACGTAAAACGGAGCACTTTCAAAAATTAGGTCAAAAGCTATATAAGGCCCGGAGGAGTCATTTTCAAATCATTATTCAGCGTTGTCTTTTAGTGATTCTAAGCTCTAAGATAGAGAAATGGAGGGTCTGCCACTACATACACACTGATTTGAGCATTCTCGACGACATGCCCGGCCACCGGAGTATGACGCACCTGTAAGTAGTCGATAAACTGCTTTGCATTTCAATTCGTACAGCGTGATAGGTTAGATTTTTTTTAAAAAAAAATTAGCATAATTAAAAAAATGTGAAATCTCGTGTGAGAAAGTAGTTCTCTCGCGCGAGAGCAGGTTTCATTTCGCGCGATAAAGTAGTTTTCTCGCGTGAACTAACAAGCTCCAAGGATAGAACTTCGCGCGAGCTAGAGGGCTATACCGCATGAGAATTCTATTTTCTCGCGCGAAGTGGTAGTTTTCTCGCATGAAAGAACACTTTTCTCGCGTGAAAGACTATTGCAAGTGGCCAAATTTTATCAGATTTGCATGAAATCAGCCAAATAAAGTCTTGTAGAGCCTTGTCATAGGATAATTACTCTATTGTAGTTGCTGTTGTAGTAGTGAAAACTAACACGATTGAGTTACTGACCCAGTGTCATCATTTTCTTTGCAGGTTGACTTTCTAGATATCGCATTTCGAGCACATCACCCTATTATTACTACATTAGTTCAGAGACTGAAAGATGCTGAGAGTGCTCACATTGATGCTCTGGGCTTGGGATATTTGCGTGAGTTACCCGACATTCGGGTGAATCACGGTCTTCTTACTGCATTGGTAGAGCGTTTCCATTCAGAGATGAACACATTTCATTTTTCGATGAGGGAAATGATAGTGACCACCGAGGACATATATAGGATCCTACGGATACCCATTCATGGTACTCATGTTGAGTACAATACACAGCCGCGGCAGGGTACAGTGGCCTTGAGGACTATCTTCAGGGATGATCTTGTGATGGGTCGGGCCATCTCTTGGGAGGATCTGGTGCACAGATATGGTGGAGTGCATCCATTCCAGGTCATGTTGGCTATATTTTTGAGTTGTTACCTCGTACCTAATCGAGGTCAGCATGGACTAGAGTGTGGTTGGGGTACTATGCTGCAGAGGATGCTGGACAGACCAGCTGTGAGATTTGGATGGGGGGAGTGTATGCTGGCACACATGTATCATGAGATGCATGAGATTGTGTACAGAGGTGCGAGATCGATGGTGGTAGGAGTCTTCATCTTACAGGTCTAGGCCTGGGAGCACCTCCCCATTTGTAGACCCCTATTCCATGATACGCGATAGGTGCTGGAGCCTTATATTTACAGATATTCAGATGTGATGACCCAGCCCCTGCTGGGTAAGACAGAGCAGTGGAGAGCACAGTTGGATGTCATGGTTGCTATAGTTTGGAGACCTTGGATAGCTACTGAGCCCTGGGATGATTCTCGGAGAGAGCTTGCCACCATGTTTGTATCACGTCCACTGATTGGATGAACTATTCAGATGATTGAGAGATTCATGGTTACACGTGTCCTGCGCCAGTTTGGTAGACAGCAGGATATTTCACAGGAGTACTACCCCTACGCTCGCTTCTCTGACGAGGAGAAGAAGGGGTGGCATGCACGATTAGATCCAGGGTGATGCACGATAGATTCACGCATCCCACCAGCATGATGGGATTACATGGTGGATGTCACCAATGCAGGGGTGACACCTGCATACAAGGACCAGTTGGTTGCATAGCCTCATCTGAGGTTCACAGATCTAGTTGGCATAGGAGCACAGTAGCAGGCACCATAGTAGTAGCAGGCACCATAGCAGCAGCAGGCAGCACAAGATCAGTAAGCGCAGGCAGAGCAGCCTATACAGCAGCAGGCTATGCAGCAGCAGGCACCACAGCAGAGACCTGGGTAGAGAGTTTTGAGGCCCCGATCAGGATAGGTCAGCATCCCTACTAGGACCATGGGCTTAGATCCCAGAGCAGGGAGTAGTGGTACATAACAGAGGTCCATGAGACCACATACAACTGACATATCCCAACAAGTACCATAGGGGGAGGATACTGATATGCCAGACGTGGTAGCTGGAGCAGGTGTAGGACAGGCGCAGGAGGCTCTCAAGAAGAGCTGAGAGAGAGTATGGTAGGTGCAGCATGAGCGTGATGATTTTCACACACGTCTTATCTGAGAGGAGACTCGAGTAGTAGATAGGGATGTAGAGATTAGACAGCTACGGGTGGAGTTAGCGCATGCAAGATTAGAGATAAGATATGAGGCCGCCCAGGCGGCTTATTACTATGCAGCATACTGCGGGGCTATTCCAGATATATCAGAGCAGGTGCCACCATTTTTTGAGTATGCTGGGGCTCCCTAGGCTCCTCCCCTAGTACCTCCATAGGTTCCTCCACAGGCTCCTTCACAGGCTCCTCCACAAAGACCGATGCCACCACCGCAGACATTAGGACAGCAGGCTCCTCCACCTCCACCCCCTCCCAGTGGGAGTGGATCTTGATTGTATCATAGCTCATTTTTTTTATTTTGGTACTATGCTCGAGTAGCACCTCTTTGTATATGACATTTGGATCGAGATATATATATATATGAGATTGATGATTCTGTTGATATCATTGTACTTGTTGCAAATTGCTTGAATGTATGATGTTTAGGAGATGTGCTCTTATATGCTTTAGATGTATGAATAGAAATGTATGCAATGTAATGATAGATAAATGGTTTATACTTATAGCGGATACACATGTTGATGCAGATGCAACAAGTTTATGGATGGAAATAAAATGCAATGGATATGGTACTAATCATCTCATGCAGGATTGTAGTAATATTTAACAGGTACTAATTAAAGGATAGATATGTTCGAGGATCGACAATGAAGACCGGATACTTGTGCAACCAAGAAGAACCCAAGGCAATAGATGAGAGCCTTTGATGAAGACTATTAAGAGAGTAAATAAGGCATCGTCTTAAGTTCAAAGCCTAAGCTAAAGATGCAAGCTTAAAATGAAAATGCAAACCCTAGGACTTGGTTGTTGGACTCACCGTATTTATCATCATAGAGCCTTTCAAGTTCAGACAATCGCAAGATGTCATACAATCCTTACTAATATCACTATCATGAGAATATGAATATGACATGAGTCTTAAATTTGTCAGAATAAGGTGTAAGCATTAAGGCACAAGAAGCCAGAATGACCTGAACACCTATTCCTTTTAATCTAGCAAGTTAACATAAGCATTAGAGCATAAATGCTAGAATGACCTGAATGTCTCTTGCGAACAAACACACCAAGCATGCAGGAGTTCCTTCTTTTGCCAAAGATTTCTCGCAGTGACCCTTACATTCACTTAACAGGATGAGCGTTTACAATTTCATCAGTAGCAAAAAGAAGTCACTCAAAAGACAAGGAGAAGAACCAACCTCACCAAAGCATCCATATAAAGGAGTTGAGGTACGCATGGCCATCCAATACGAGATAGAGGCTCTTATAGACGGACACCCCTCTTAAATGAATTCTTTGGATCATTGGAACTAAACCAACAAGCAGAAAGCAAAGAAAGAAAAGCAAACAAACAAGCACTCAAAGAAAACAAAGCTCAGCAAGCCTCAAAGGAACGCACATTTAGTTTAAGTTTCAGTTCAAGTTCATGTTCAAGAGGATTGAAGTTGATTCGGAAAGATAACGTTCAAAGTCTCAATGAGATAATGACAGTAGGCAGACATAATGAGAATCACTGGTGATTGATAAGAGGGAGAAATCCTGAAGAAGAGAGATCGAACGAAAGCTAGGTATCCGCAGGCAGGCATAGTGGGAACCACTAGCGACCAATGCTCAAAAGAGTTTCTGAAAGTGATAGGACAATGCCCCCTAGACCAGGCAGGTGTCCCCAAGTGTGAACCAATTCCAATCCATGAAGAGTCGATGAAAACTCAAAGACAAGCGCACGAGCTAGCAAACCAAAGCAGGAAACAAACTAAAGCAGGAAAGCAGGAAAACAAACTAAAGCAGGAAAGGAAGGAAACTAAAGCAGGAAACTAAGAGCCAAGCGACGCTAAGATGAGATGTTACTTTAGGAAAATAAGAGGTGCCTATTTACCAAGTTTTCACCATCTTGGCAGAGATTCTATTTTTGCTACCATGACGCCTGTTTACCAGGTTTTCATCAATGGCACATTTTTCTCTTTTTCATTTTTTTTGTACTTTTCTCTTTTTTCTCTTTTTTTGTATTTTTTTGAATATCTCATTTTTTTGTATTTTTTGATCTTTTCATTTTTTTTGTATTTTTGAAATTTTTCATTTTTTTTTGTATTATCAAGGCGCGTGTTTACCAGGTTTTCACCAGGATAATAGATACATCAAAGCGCTTGTTTGCCAGGTTTTCACTAAGATGATCATTTTTTCAGGACATTTTGCAATTTTTAGGATTTTTTGCAATATATCAATTTTTAGGATTTTTTTCAGGATCAATAAATATGTACATGAGCATACTAAGAATGTCAGCTATAGAACTTTTTCAAATGAAGAGTGTTGATAGGCTCTTTGAGTTTCTCTCCTTCAGTGGTGGAGAGGCGGTATGGACCAAGCCAGTTTGGTTCAAGTTTTCCTTTCTAGGTTCTCTGCTGCTGATTCTTGGGGTTCTCCCTCAAGACGAGGTCACCCACTTGGAATTCCCTTTGTCTGACTTTCTTGTTATATGTTTTTGACATTCTCTTTTGATATGCTCGAAGATGATCGAATGCCACCCTCCGACATTCATCTAATCATTCAAGCTCTTGCAACCTAGATATTCTGTTATCTTCATCAGTGATGAGGCCCTTCAGAGAGATTCACAATGTCAGAATCTCGACCTCAATTGGCAATATTGCTTCTACCCCATAGACTAAGGCAAAAGGAGTGGCTCCCGTTGGTGTTCGGATACTTGTTCTGTAAGCCCACAAAGCCGGATTAATCTGGAGATGCCAATCTCTACTAGATTTATGAACTGTTCTGTGCAAAATTTTCAGGATTGTCTTATTAGAAGCTTCTGCTTGTCCATTACCCTGAGGATAATAAATAGATGACCAATGCTGAATGATCCTGAATTTAGTACATAAGTCTGTCAAATCTTTGTTCTTAAACTGTCCTCCATTGTCAGTGATAATAGATGAAGGTACGCCATATCTGCAAATAATATAGTTCAAAATGAACTTAGCAATAGTCCTTCCATCAGCTATAGTCAGAGGAACTACCTCGACCCATTTGGTAAAGTAATCTGTAGTAGTGATTATGAATTTATGTCCTCTTGAAGAAGAAGGGTGTATCTGACCAACCAAGTCAAAAGCCCATTGTTGAAATGGCCAAAAAATAATGAGAGGACTGAGCTCCCTAGTAGGAGCGTGGATCAGATTCCCATGATATTGACACTACTTGCAAGTCTTGACATATTGGACAACTTCTTTTTCCATATCCAGCCAGTAGTATCCAGCTCTAATAAGTTTACGAGCTAACGTCAGACCACTCGAATGAGAGCCACAAATACCTTCATGTACCTCAGCTAATGCACGTTTGGACTCATCAAGTTCTAGACACCTAAGTAGAGTACCGTCTAGGCCCCGTCTATACAAGTCATTTTCTATAAGAACATACCATGAAGCAATATGAATGAGGTGATGTTTCTCATTCTGGGTATAGGTATCGGGGATAATTTGGTCCCGAAGATAAGAGTAAATATGGTGGTAGCGGGATGAGTCATGTCCAATGACTGAATAGATCATCTTGGATTCAGGATTGTCATAGGCAGGGTAGCATAATGTTTCCACCAGGAATTCATGCCTGAAGTCATTTTCTGGCATTTGTAATATTGAGGCCAAAGTAGCCATAGCATCAGCCACCTTATTATCTGTTCTTGGAATCTGCTGGAAGGAAATATGTGCAAAGTATAACTTAAGATCATCCACCATTCTTTTGTAGGGTATTAGCTTGTCATCCTTTGTTTGATATACATTATTAACTTGATTAATGATCAACTGAGAATCGCCAAAGACTTGGAGCTCATCTATACGCCATTCAAGGGCTAATTTCATACCATTGATAAGAGCCTCATATTCAGCTATGTTGTTGGTGCAAGGAAACATCATTTTGTAGGCCTTAGGCAAAGAATAGCATTGAGGTGTTATAAATAGAATACCCACACTTGATCCTTGTTGAGTGAATGAGCCATCGAAAAACATACTCCAAGACTGATGTGTGAGATGCAGAATGGAGTCATCTGGAAATTCAATGTTCAAAGGTTGGTGATCATGTAGAGGAGCCTCTGCCAATTGATCAGCAATTGCTTGTCCCTTAATAGCTTTCCTTTCCACATATTCAATATCAAACTCACTGAGGATCATGACCCATTTAGCCAACCTACCCGTGAGAGCAGCTTTTCTTAATAAGTATTTTAGGGGGTCAATTTTTGCAATAAGCTTTGTAGTGTGAGCCAACATATAATGTTGCAGTTTCTGTGAGGCAAACACTACAGCTGGACAAGCTTTTTCAATAACAGAGTAGTTCATTTCATAGGACACCAATGTTCTGCTGATGTAATAAATAGCTCTTTCTTTATTGTTATGATCTTCTTGAGCTAAGAGAGCACCCAAAGATGTACTTGTGGCTGAAATATATAGTATAAGTGGCTTCCCATGGATAGGAGGCATCAAAATGGGTGGATTGGCAAGATATTGTTTTATTTGATTGAGTCCCTTATCACATTCCTCGTTCCATTCATAGGTGACACCTTTATGTAGAGTTTTAGTGAACGGCTGTGACTTATCAGCTAGCTGTGAGATGAACCGCCGAATGGATTGCAACCTTCCTTGTAGACCTCTCATCTAACTTATGTTCTTAGGAGGAGGCATGTCCATAATAGCTTGAACTTTTTCTGGATCAACTTCTATGCCTTTGGCTGAGATAATGTAACCCAAGAGTTTTCCAGAAGTGACTCCAAATGCACATTTCTTGGGATTAAGTCTAAGGCTAAACTGCTCCATGCAGTCAAGGATGGGATCCAGATCTTCAAGGTGAGTTCTTCACTGCATACTCTTGGCTAAAGTATCATCTACATAGTCCTCCATAGTTTTGTGCATCATATCATGGAAGATAGTAGTAACAGCTCTCTGATATGTTGCTCCGGCATTCTTAAGCCCAAAAGGCATAACATTCCAGCAGAAAGTGCCCCAAACACATTTGAAGGCATTTTTTTCTTGGTCTTCTGGTGCAATTTTAATTTGATTATAGCCAGAGAAGCCATCCATCAAGGAGTACATCTCATATCCTGCTGTCATGTCTACTAGTATATCAATATTAGGCAGTGGAAAATCATCTTTTGGACATGCCTTATTGAGATCTCTGAAATCCATACACACACGAATGGACTTATCATGTTTAGTAACTGGAACAATGTTTGAAATCCATTCAGCATAATCAATTGCTCTTATGAAACCAGCTTTAAGGAGCTTTTCTAGTTCAGTTTTAACCAACAGTGCCACATGAGGGTGCATCTTTCGAAGCTTCTGCTTAACAGGTTTGACATCTGGTGCAATGGACAAATGATGCATGATTAGATTGGGATCCAATCCAGGCATATCAGAATAACCCCATGCAAAGTTTATTTTCTTGCATTGGAAGAATCTAGTGAACTCTTCTTTTTCTTCAGCAGATAATGACTGTGCTAAATGTATAAACTGTGGAGTAGCCTCAGTGCCCAAGTTCACCGGCTGTGTTAGTTCAATCAGAACTGATGATCTTTCTTGAAAATGGCTTGGTAGAGTATCAGGTATCTCATCCTTGGGTGCCTCAGAGAGGTTTTCACCCTCAGATACATCTTTTATTTTTACTATTTTTGGCTCTGATACTGCCACAAAGTGGTTTTCACCATCAGAGCTCTTATTTTTCCTATTTTTTATTTTTTGACTAAGATACTTGATATCCCCTTTTGTCATGCTGATGTTGTATTCACTGGTGGAAGACATTACAGGTTCAAGAGCATGGAGGTAATAGGCTAGTTCATAATCATTCTGGAATGTAAGGACTTCATTGGATGCGAGAGGGGAGTTCCAGTTTATTAGATCAGGATGGTGGAGTGAAAGGGAAGTAGTGGCTGGTTCAACTGCGTTCACGGTATAACCCTCAAAAGCATTAACAAGCAAGTCAAGAGCTAGAGCAGTCTCATCCAGAGGAGTATTTGAATCCCTATGAGATCCTATGTTGGAAGTGGAAGACAAGTCGACATCTACAACATCAAATTCTTGTGTTCTAGCGCCAGACCCTTCACCTACTTCGAGGAGTCTTTCATACTCATGAACAGTATCTATGTCTACATCATAAGTGGCATCGGATGTAGAGTCAAAATCATATTCATGTGAGTCCGTACTTGATGTAGGAATTTCATTAGCAGCATCATTAGTCTCATTATTATTCCTTCTGTCATTGACGACTTGCTGAAGTTGTTCTTGTTCATAGTATTTTTGAAAATATGGTGGCCTATATTGCTCACCTGTAAAATTGGGATCATCATTTAATGTTGCTTTCCATTCCTCATAGGTAACTTGATGTACTGAAGAAGTTTTCTCAGAATCAGCCTCAGAGCACGTATCAGTATCAGTCTCTACCAGATGAACAGGTATGATAGGCTCATCAGGTTCAGCAAGGAGTTTCACAATATACAAAGGGATAGGATATGGAAATGTATCTTCATCAGAGCTATTTTCTGGATTCATCTTTGGAGTGGTATCTTCAATTTCTTGTTCATGCTCAGGTTCAAGCTTGGAATCAGACACAGGAGCCGACATAAATGTCTTGGTCCCCAAATGAAAGGGAGTCTTTTTAAAGCCTAAGCCAGTAGTGTCCTTTGGGCTATGACCTACAGCTTCAATAGGCTTCAACAATCCATTATCATTTACCCCTATAGGACCACTTCCCTTGTATCCAAAGCGCTTCATGATTTTGAAACCTTCACTATAAGGTTCTTGTTCTAACTCTGGAGGAGTAGTTGTTTTAGATATCTCCTTTCCTTTATAGATCCAAGCTTTGATAGCTATTTCCTCATCTTCATCTTATAAAGGTATGGAGGCTTGCACAAAAGCACCATCATAGATTATTTGAGGAGGATTATCAAAAAGTCCATGAGTTTCCGAAGGTCTCCCATAGAGGCGTGGAGAGGGAGGTAAAGCTGCTAGAGATAGCACAGGTTCCATTTGATATTCTCCCATGCCCGTATCTTTAATTTTCAAAGTTTGCTCCATTTCTCTAAGCTTAGTGTCATAGAACTCAGTGGAGTCCCTATTGGCAGGAACAAAGCTATCTATAGTTTGCATGAGAGTATTACAAGAGAGATTGGTGTTTGCGGGTACAGTGACTTTCGCCCCATGAAATGGGAACTTGATGCATTGATGATATGTGGATGGAACAGCCTGCATCTCATGAATCCAAGGCCTACCCAACAAAATGTTGTATGCTAAAGGAATGTCGAGCACTTGTAAAGTAACATCTCTCTCAACAGGACCTACGCAGATAGGTAGCACAACTAAACCCTGGGACTTGCGTTCTTCTTCATCATAAGCTTTTATGGTAATCATCTTACGGGAGTCTATGCAGTCCTCATCATAACCTAGCTGAGTGAGCAATGTAACGAAACAAATGTTAAGACCAGCACCATTATCAATAAGCACACGACAGACACGTTTGGGACCTATCATAACCTCTATGTGTAAGGGAGCATTATGCGGGTGGTTCAAAGAATGATCATCTTCCTCTGAGAAGGACAAATAATGCGGTGAGGTCAAGTGACCCACCATAGATTGGAACCGGTTTAGATCAAGATCCTTGGGGACATTTGCTTCAGCGAGGGCTTTATCCAAAATTTGCCTATGAGCAGGCGAGATTTTTAACAACTCAAAAATAGTAATCTGAGCATTGGTTCGCTGGAGTTGATCTAAGATACTATAACTAGTAACACTAGATGTGGGAGTCGATTTAGAAGCTTTGTTGGTAGGGCCAGTGGTAATCTTATCCATCATTTGTTTCAGAGAAACCTTGTCTGTGCTTTGTCTCAAAGTATCCTTGTCTACAGTTTGCTTCGGAGGATCGGGACCTTTCAAAACAACTCTTCCACGTGATCAAGTGACAACAGTTGCACAATCTTGAGTTTGTTTAGATTCAGATGAACAAGATGTGGAATTTCGTAAGATGAAAGGAACTCTAGGCTTGGGAGCATCACCACTCCCCTTAAAAGTGATCACATCACAATATTCAACTCCCATAGGTTCAATCATGTTAATAACATTATCGATAGAAGGGTAAGTGTAATTCACCTTAGCATTGTTGTTCTTAGTTGTAGAAGACTCTCCTTTCTCATGAGGAGGAAAAGGATCTTTAAATGCCTGATGATCAGAATTCTTATTATGACCATCCACAACAATATCACCACTGTCAATCAAATCTTGAACTTTATGTCTCAACTGAAGACAAGTGGATGTCTTATGACCAATATTTTGATGATAGTCGCAATAATCATTGTCATTCCACCAGTGAGGTCTTGGTTGTGGGTCATAAGTTCGCTTGTCCAAAGGAGTGAGAATCTGATTTTGTATGAGAGTTTTAAAGACTACATCAAGAGGCTCTCCCAAAGAAGTGAAATTGCACTTAGGTCGAGGAGCCCACGGTTTGTTTCTAGAAAATCTTTAACTATGCTGATTATCTATTGTATTCTTTTCAACAGCCTTAGCCGCTTGTATGCTAGAAGTAAGATTAAAGACAGGCTTTGAAGGCTTTGCGGTGACATTATCAACCACTCCATCATTTACCACCTCTCTATTCTTGTTTACAGACTTCCCTTTATCCTTGTTCGTTGAGAATCCTTGTTTATTGTCTTTATTCAGAATTAATTCTCCCTTTTTGACCATAAAGGCTTCTATCCTCATAGCTTGTTTGATCATGCTGTCAAATGTCAAAGGACCTTGTAATTGTACTTGATATCCAAAATCTGGAAGAAGGTTGTCTAAAAAGATATCAAGTTTCTCAGATTCAGACAATTTACAAGGATACTTTGTACAAAGTTGTCTCCACCTCTGGAGAAAAGACAAGAAAGGTTCTCCCTGTCATTGTTTCAAATTACACAAGTCACGAATATTGACAGGGTGTTGGATGTTGTGAGAATAATGCTGAAGAAAAAGATTGGCAATCTCGTCAAAAGTTTGAATACCAGGATGTAATCGGCAAAACCATTCCATAGCTAGCCCACCCAAGCTGTGAGGGAAGAGTCTCATAAGGTATGTTTGATCATGCATGAATTCCATGGACAGCGTGCCAAACTCTCTTAGATGATCTTGAGGATTAGTTGTACCCATGTACTTGTCATATTTGGGTAACTCTACTCCTCTTGGAAAAGGAGGCATGTAAACATTCTTATCAAAAGGAAAAGGACATATATTCTCCAATGTAAATTGTTGTGTGGGCTTATCCTTTTCTTTTGTCAGTTGAGTAATTTGATCTTGCATACTTTGAATCATCTTTTGTAGCTTAGCGGTTTCAGTTTCTTCTTCTTTAGCTACAATAGTTTCCACGTGGAAATTCGGAGGTAGTTTGGCTCCTTGCTTAGCCAACTCAAGAAAATACTTTTCCTTATCTTCCAAAAGAATAATTTCCATCATTTTAATGAGATTCTTGTTAGCTTTCATAGCATTTATATCATTCTGAGTAATTACATCATCCTCGTTACCAAGAGTCTCATATATGCTTTGTGTGTGATCTTGTTGATCATCTTGATTTTGATCATAAGGAGGAGGGCGATAGTTATATGCTGCTTGTTGATCAGCTTGAGTTTTGTTGCGAGATTGATCATCATTATGAGACTGATTGTGATGAGTCTGATTTTGGTCATGAGAAGATTGACCATGGTATTGATTATAAGTTTGACCGTATTGGCCTGATTGAAAGTCAAATGGGTTCTTGGTTCCCATCTTGTCAAGATGAATTTGTGCTGCAATTGAAGCTTCAGTAAAGTGATGAGAATGATGTCGAAAAGGTGCAGCCAATGTAACTTTTGGTGTGTGAATAGCTTCAGATGAATCACTATCTTTAGTGGGATCAATAGTTTCAATAATAGGTTCCGTCCGAGGAAATGATCTCCCAAAGCCACAAAACAATGAATTGTTTTGAAAATAAGAGTTGTCTTGTTCTTGGCATGATGAACTAGATTGTGAAAATAAAGGATTAAAGCACTCTTGGAAAACTAGAGGAGATGTCTTAGACAAATTATCTTGTGGAGTGCTTAATGACGAATTTGAAGAACTCTTACAAAGTTCAGACTTCTCAACAAATTGGAAATGACCTATGTTTTGATTATGAGATTTACTTTGATCTTGATCAGCGTTCTGGATAGGATAAGTCTTACCACTTCGAGTCGTGACAGTCATAGACGAAGATGTAATGAGCAAAGATTCAAGATAAAGCTAGGCTCTATCTCTAAGATAACGAAAAAGAGATAAATGGCTAGAACAGCCAAGATGCAAGATGAACCTGGTATGAATTGTCAAAAAGAGATGGCTAGAATAGCCGAGATAAGACAACCGCAATGCGAGGTACAAAAGGCATAAAGAGATAAGATGAATAGATGAGAGACAACATGAACCAAAGCAAAGGTCGATCGATTCCTAACTCAACACAACCAGTTTCTGACGGTAAACAATAGGGAAGCAGAAAATTAGACCCCAGACAAAAAGAAAACCAGATAAAAAGTCAAACAGTGAACTGCAAATAGGTCTCTGTTTTGGAAAACTGCGCTATAGGTTCGCGCGAGAAAATGCCTGACCGTGCGAGGAAATGACAGCTCGCGCGAGAGAACACAGAACTTCACGCGAGAAAATACAATCTCGCATGAGGAAGTGCTCTGAAGCTAAAAGCTCGCGCGGGAAATAGGCAAAATCTGACAGTTTTGATGCAATTTTTGAAGTTTGAGTTGAATTTTGAGGTACATTCTAAACTGATGTTTGACAGAAAATCCAATTTCCTGACAGGTTGACAGAATTGTTTAATCAACACACTCGTCTTAGGATTCTAAGCATTCGTTTAAAGACACAATGGTTTAGATCAAGCACTTGTGAAGCAAGAAGTAGTCATTAACAGACCTATCAAGGACAAAGCAACTTGATAGCATCAGGGGAGTCTTTGTTTGATAATGTATGGACAATGTTTAAGACTCAATAACAAGCACATAGCCTAGTCCTACAAAAAAAATGGTGAGAAGCCAAAACCTTTGCCCCATTGCTTGAATGCATACGTGCACCTCACACAGCCGTGTCACCCCCTAGAGGGCACCCGTGTTTTCGGTGTTTCCAAGGACTCAACAGTGTACGTTCAAAGGTTACCCTTGTAGCAGGGGCCAGTGTCGCAACTACCTCCAAACGTCCAGGTGTATGCCTATGATGGGAATCTGTGTATGATAAACATACGGAGAGATTCTTCCCCCTCCTTGCGCAAAGATAATGACTCCTTTCGGAGATGAACTGGGTAGGCCACTAGCTAATAAAGTTTTTTACTAGGCTTCCATTCACAATAACCTTCGGTGCCCCTGATACAGGGTTGAGGCCTGTAGCCACACCAACACCTGAAAATCACACACCCCCGCAAGTAGGGCTTGGAGTGGCGCCGCTCAGTGTAATAGACAGGGCCTTTCCATGATGATCGTCAAAGTCATGAAAAGGAAGTTACCATGGTTTTGGAGTCTTTAGACTCAACAAAACTTTCTTTATTATAGTGAGGTGGAATCACTGGCAATAGGTGTGTACTCACTTGGGTCGTTCCCGGAGGTTCAATACCGGAAGGCCCTCTAAAGGTGACACTAGACTTGGTTTAGATTCGGGAGTCTGATTTTTTGATTCTCCCAAAGGGAGAAGAGCATACTTCTCTATCCCGTTTCCTCACCCAAACACATCAAGAAAGTTCATCACCGAGTTAGTTTCACCTCACCAAATCTATACGCTTTTGGGTTTCTGATTCTCTCTCAAGGAGAGAAGAGCATAATTCCCTGACGAATAGAAATGTTAAAGATTCACTAACTTTCTCCGCTTCCCCAAGAATTCATCATATTAGTAAGATCATTAGAATTCTGGATTCATTCATGGTCATCACCTCCATGTAATGAAGAGCCAAAATTCCTACTCACTATCGAAATTCTCAAGAAATTTTAACAGAGCCCTATTTATACTATGTGAATAAAAGCAGGAAAAAAAACACAACGTTTTAGCAATCTTCAACTATTCGTCCTGCAATCAAACCATTAGTATGTTTTCAAATTCTTTGACAAGCGTCCTGCAGAAACTGTTAATGGTATAAAATATCAGAGAGATAAAAATCAACAGTTATCAGAAGTTATCAGAAATTAAGAGCAGAAAGAATAAGAAAATTGGAAACTGGAAAAAATTGTAATATAACTTCGCGCGAGAAAGTACAAATATGCGTGAGAAAGTGCAGTATTTGGCGCAAGATAACTAAAATCTCACACGAGGAAGTACTCCAGTGCGCACGAGAAAGTGCGAACTTTGGGGCGAGACAGTAAAATATCACGCGAAAGAGTGCTACAGGAGCAAAACTTCATGCGGGATGCTCTGGATTCTCATGCGAAGATCCGTACACATACAATATGGACGCACGACAGAGCTTAAATTTTTGTCAGAAAAAAATGATAATGAGGCCAGAAATTAGATTTTCGGCCCCACGGTGGGCGCCAAAATGTGTGTACTTGAATGTGACCTCTAAATCAACCACATACGCAACATAGTCATTACTCCTATGGTCAAATTACGAAGAGAATATGAATTATTCAATCCGAAATTCGTGAGGAAGCGACCTGTTGCCTCCTATGCAGGCGGGGGTGTATAATCGCTCTTAGATTGGAGAACCAACAACCATCAGACCGCTACTACAATGGAGGATTTTCCAAGAAAGCCATAAAGATGATATGCAAAGCTTAGAATCAAACTAAGATGAATGCAATTAATCTAAGAATACTTTGAGAGAAATATGCAATTAATCTAAAGTACTTGAAAGAAAATATGAAATGCAGATTTTTTAGTTGATTTTGGAATAAAAATGATCTTAATCTAAGAACATTTAAGCAAATTTAATCTAAATGAGAAATGCAATTACACTAGAATGAGGAATTAAACTAGTTGCAAATGAAAGCTTAAAATTCAATCAAAAATTCACTATAGTGCCTTTACTCTCAAAATTGCCTTTTTTTCAATGAGAAGAAGAGGCTCATTAAATAGAAAAGCTCGGGAGAGGAATGAAGAGTTTCTTGATTTGAAACTCCTGACTCTTCATTCCCCTTTGAGACAAAAAGGTATGAATTATTTAATTAAATGAATGAAATTTGCCACATGTGGGGAGTGACCTTTCGAGTAATTTGAATTATTAAATTCAAATAAAGAGATGTCCATTCAATTTAACTAAATATTTATTAATTCCTTTCAAGGGTATTTAGCTAAAGGGGGTGGAGTTTAATTTAATTAAAAGTACTTAGGACTTCATAATTAAATTAACTTATCATAGAGATTATTTAGCCAAATAAAGTCTAGGACTTAGGAATTATTTTAGCATTTGATTATTGCAATTTATGGTCTTTGCAATTGACATCAAGTCAAATTAAGTCAGATATGAGAGAGAAAATTACCTAGGGAACTAGGACTTTGGTGATGTAAAATCGAGATAATGCACCAAAATTGATGAAATTAAATAGGTGCCAATTTTAGGGTATTACAGTATTCACCAATGCATCTTGGTATTGACCGAGTAAAAAGAAATAAATGCACTAGCATAGTAGCATTCCTTATCTTTAGATCCATCACTATCATACTAGAATTCATTATCATTCTTGTGTTTACCATATTTAGGCCTATGCTTAGGTAATCTAGTTGGACATCTAGATGAAAAATGACCAACCTTATTGCAATTAAAACATTTCAATGTTAATTTTCCTTCAAACTTACATTTTCCTTTCATTTCTCTCCTGGTGATCATGGCCATGATCTTCTCATCCACTTGATTGTTTATCTTTCAAATTTCTTCCCATTCTTCAACATATTCTCCAAGATCTTCTCTACGATTTCTTACTCTGCTATATCCAGCTTCAATAGGTCCAGTTCTATGAATAGTTGCTTTAAATGATGTCTCCACCTTAGGTAGAGCATCCTTTAGCTCTGTGGTCTCAAATGTAGTTAGCATGGCTACTACCATCTCTCTGGTGAAATCTTTATATTGTGGTATGGTCTCTTTCAAAGCCATAACTTTTGGTTCGTAGGTAGGAGTCATAGACCTCAAGATATTTTCTATGAATTCATCTTCTATAAAAGTTCCTCCATTGTTTCTGATTCAAATCACATATACATTAGATGATTCTTTATCTTTTCCATCTGTGTCAAAATTTTTTGCATCAAACTTAGGACTCTGAAAAAGGCCATCTTGATCTTTAACTCAAGATGTTAGGCTTCTTGACTGAGGACCAAAATCTCTGATACCAATTGTTAGAATAATAGTGTCCCAATCAATTGAGAGGGGGTAGATGGATCAGTTTATGCCAATATGATGTACTCAAACTTTTACTTAAAATTTATTCCTTAAAGCAAAAACACTAAACTAAAAAGTGAATGCATTAACAACAAACATACTTATGAACACCAATGTTTGTTCTCAAGGAAAAAATTGTTAAGGGAAAAACCCCGGTGGGGATGCTACCCACAAATATATACACTATAGGTATAATAACCTTCTTAAGCATTATGACCTTATAAGGAGCCAAGTATTACAATAGGTAGGTCCTAGTCAAAGGATAGACCCTGTTAGAAGTCTTTTACAATGTGATCTCAATAAAGGAATCGATCTTGTTAGGAGTCCATCCCCATTAAAGGAAATTACCCTGTTAGGGGTGTATAATTCATAAACATGATCAAGATATTTTGACATAGACCAAGGCTAGAAGGATCCAATTAAGGATAGTTCAGACCTTGCAACTTCAGAATTACACAACGATATACTTGACACAATAGATAATACAACAATTATTTCAAGTAATTTTCATTAACATGCCCGGCTATAAGGACTTCCAGGTTAGGGCCAATTATAATCAGAAACAATTCTATAAGATCCACACATATATCCAATACAATCTCAGCTAGTTCAGCTCTGAAGACAATCAGAAGTTGATGGAAACCCTAAGGTAGATCTAAACTTGAGCTTGCAAGCCTCCAAGCAATCTCCTTGCTCCCAAGTGTGCAAACCACTAGCTCTGCTATTACAAACTATCAAATAGAAATTTGATCTGCAAGATCATGCAAGATCTTTTCCACAACTTTTCCAACTTTAGCTTTCAGACTTCTACCTCATCAACCTCTAAGTCCTCTCTGAGTTCTAGCCCTAAACATCTACCCAAACACCCCTTAAATACTAATCATCAACCAAAATTTGGCAAGATGAAACCCTTGAATCTTCCTAACAAATATTAAATACCATACAAGTCAGCTTACAAATTGTATACAAACATTTAATTCAACATGTCAGCCTCCAGATCCACTGAGGAGAATCCAAAAAAATATACAATCAATAAATGCACCAAGTCAACCCAACAAATCACACAAAACTCTAGTTGGTAAGCTAGAACTACCAAGCATCAGTGAATTAACCAAGCACCAGTGTCAACCAAGCACCATAGGCATGATTGAGTCACACTTTCAATGAGTGCCAAAGACTACTAAATTCCTTAAGTGATCGAGCTTCCTTCAATGACTGAGGCCGTCGGTCAAGGATGCAACCAAGTAAAACTGGAAAGATACAAACACATATGTAGTTTCACCAAGGAAATAGAATGCCCTTGCCTCAACCTTGGATGCCCCTACATCAGACACCCCAGGTTCCAAAAGATGGCCATATGTGAGAAGAACATTTTCCAGGATTCAATACGTAAATCTCAAACTGGTTCTTCACATACAAGTTCTCCATCTTCTTTGCTTACATTTTCTTCCACTCCAGTTTCCTCTATCTCTTCAAGTCTTTTCTAGAAAACATATGGGTCAATTCTCCAAATTGATCATTCATTTTCTCTAGATCCACCAACTCAACTCGAGAACCAATACTTGGGCTTCTCCTACCGAGTGTTGTATCCATCAAACACATCAGTGAAAACTTCTTTTCATCCTTCTCAATAGTAAATACATTCTTCACACAGTCATAAATAGCTTTGCAATCATATTGCGAAGGTCTACTGAGCAATATATCACAACTATTCATCTTCATAATGTCACATAACACAAGATCCTTATACTAGCCAATCTGAACATCAATGAAGAATTGTTCTCTAACTTCTAGAGCATGATCATCTTGTAACCAGCCAATCCGATAAAGATGTGGATGTCTCATTCTATTCAAACCAATTCCTTAGCAAAAAGGTTATCAGTACTACCACTATCAACAATTACATCATAAAGTTTACCTTCAGACTTGCATCGGGTCCTAAAAAAGTTACTCCTCTGACAAAGTTTCTCCTTTGTACCGGGAAATGTTTATTGAAGCAACAAGTTCTTTGATTTAGGTTCATTCTAAATGTTCTCATTTACCATAGTAGTTCATTGGTCAACCTTCTTATATGTACACACAAAAGAATAGTCTCCTTCCTCTCCATAGTTATAGCAAGTACCCTTAAAGATAACTCTACTTGTCTTCTTCTTTGATTCCATAGGTTTCGGTTCATCTTCTGCATTAGTTGGTTTATCCTTCATCGAGTGATCAATTTTCTCCTTCCCTTGAGAGTTACCGGGTTGTTTCCTCTTCAACTTATCTTCTGCCTTCAGAGCATACTGATAAGCATCTTCAACAAAATCAATCTTCAGCATACCAAGCTCAGCCTGAATATTGAATCTCAGACCATTCACATACCGAGCTACCTTTTCCTTAGCAAGTTCCCTGTGTTTAGACCAAATAGTAAGCATGTAGAATTCCTTAGTATAATCTTCAACAGATAAATCCTTCTACTTTAGATTTTTCAATTTCTTAAACAAGTCAAGCTCATAGTTAACCGGTATGAACTTAGCTTTCAATTTTGTCACCATCAACCTCCACCGATTGATCTTCATTTCACCTTCATCTTCTCTATATCTTTGTAGTTCTTTCCACCAAAGAGAAACATGTCCTTTCAACTTAGTTTGTGCTAATCTCACCCGAAGAGGATCTTCAATTTATTGCAGCTCAAATAAATCTTCAAGTTCACCAATCAAATCAATTAGATTGCCAGGCTTCAAAGTACTAGAGAAAGTAGAAACTTCCATTCAATAATTACTAAACCGAGCACAAGATCTAGGCAACTGAGAGGTTTTGTCTTCACCAGATCTATCCCTTTGGTCATCACCACTAGATCCAACAGGTTCAAAGTCTTCAACAAATTCTTCATAGCCATCCTCAGTACCAACATTCTGAGGTATACCAGAAACAGCTCTACTGATCTTGATGACCATGTCATTTTTCATCAATTCTATGTCAAATCTAAAATCTGATTTCACCTTCTCTGTGATCTAGGATTCGATAGTATCACAAAGATCAGAAATAACTCTAGGGTCCAATCTTCTCAGAGGCATCCTTAAAGATATGAAAAAATAACCCTCTGCAACAAACCCTCACTGACCACCTTGTGATAATTTCCAAGTTGTATGCAAGTCAGATTGCAATCTACAATCTTGCATAAACAACTAGGGAACAATTTCACAAGTTCAGTGCCACGGATTTGCAATCAAGATCATACGATCTCTTCACCAACAAGATCAACTTTACAAGATCAACCTTGCTAAGTTAACTTTTTCTTAGCTCCCACAAGATCAACTCTGCTCTGACACCACCTGACCTAGACCAAGGCTAGAAGGATCCAATTAAGGACAGTTTAGACCTTCCAGCTTTAGAATTACACAGTGGAATACTTGACACAACAGATAACACAACAATTGTTTTAAGTAATTTTCATTAACATGCTCAGCTATAAGGCCTTTTGGGTTAGGGCCAATTGCAATTAGAAATAATTCTGCAAGATCCACACATAGATCCAATACAATCTCAGCTAGTTCATCTCTGAAGACAATTAGAAGCTGATGGAAACCCTAAGGAAAATCTAAACTTGAGCTTGCAAGCCTCCAAGCAATCTCCTTGTTCCCAAGTGGGCAAACCACTAGCTCTTCTATTACAAACTATCAGATAGAAATCTGATCTGCAAGATCATGCAATATCTTTTCCACAACTTTGCCAACTTCAGCTTTTAGACTTCTACCTCATCAACCTCTAAGTCCTCTCTGATTTTTGCCCCTAAACATCTACCCAAACACCCCATAAATACTAATCATCAGCCACAAGTCAGCAAGATGAAACCCTTAACTCTTCCTAACAAATATTAAATGTCATACAAGTTGGCTTACAAATTGTATACAAACATTTAATTTAGCATGTCAGCCTCCATATCCACTTAGGAGAATCCAACAAAAGATACAATCAATAAATGCACCAAGTTGTCCCAACAAATCACATAGAACTCCAGTCGGTAAGCCAAAACTACCAAACATTAGTGAATTAACTGAGCACACCAGACATCACTGAGCACCAGTGTCGATCGAGCACCATAGGCATGACCAAGTAATACTTTCACCAAGCGCCAGAGACTATTGAATTCCTTTAGTGACCGAGCTTCCTTCAATGACTGAGGCTATTGGTCAAGGCTGCAACTGAGTAAAACAAGCCAAAATACAAACACATGTGCAGTTTCACTGAGGACACAAAATTCCCTTGCCTCAACCTCAGATGCCCCTACATCAGATTTGATATTTAAATCCACCCTCATGTTCTCCAAACCTTACAACTTCAAATCTGAGATAATTCTATTTTGAAACTACTTCCAGTCTTTGACTACAACCAAGAAAGCTCCACCTTGTGCCCAAGTGCACAACTACTATTCTTCAAACAATATCCAATGCAACCTTAAGCTCACATTCACCTCTGCATCTAGCACATGTAGTTCTCCTCACATTTTCCAAGGATTTCTTGATTCTTATATACAAATTGCAAGAATTATATCCAAGTTGGCCTTAGTAGGATAAATCCTATTTACAAAATACAAATGGACCCATGTGAAGATGCACACGACATCTCTTAAAATGTTACAACATAGTAGTTACATCAATTAATCATTTAGATCCATTGAATAAGCTCACATATTACTTGAAACATTTTCCATGTCAGCCTTCAAATAGGTCTTTGCCAATGCATACGCCATAGCTGACATCACTTGTATGATAATGAAACCATATGATCGCAATAAGCTTTGAAGCTAGTGTCCAACATGAACCTATGTTCGCACATCATAACTAAAACAACCATGAGTGTCATCCACAAAGTTCTGCAATCAACTCTGAAAATACAGTTATTGCCTCCTGAAAACTAGTCATTAGTAATTCAGTCATAACTTCGTTAGATCAACTCATAAGTATTTGCGATCAAAGATGGTGATCCAATACATCATTTAAAGTCTCCCTATAAGTGCGCATGTGTTGATTCACTTTATTGTGTTTGTATAATTCTCTGCAACCTCTTATGTAGGCTTTTGAACAATCTAGTCAATAACATATGTTTCCATCAATGACAAACACTTTCATGAATGCAACACATAACCAATGTAGCATGCCTCTATCATTACTATGATACTCCCCAATAGGAATACCATCAACATTCATGCTAATACTAATAGATCAATAGGCACTTTAAGAGTGATAATTTGGCCTAGCATAAATTTGGACCATAGCCCTTTCTTGACTTCAAACTCATCAGTACAACCCAATAATCCTCTAGGTGAGGTTGATGAAGAAAAGTGGCATCTACCTTGAAATGATGTGCAACAAAGCTCTTATCATCAAAATAGTTCCTAGTCCTGTAAGGCTTGAGATTCATTAATTTTAATTTTGTTTCCAAAGTTGAAGTTTCATGTATTAATTTACATCTATAATGGCCAAATTCAATAGGAAAACAATAACCAACTCCTCTTCTGAGCTTATACTTTCTTTAAACTTGAACCAACTATCTACATACCTTGACTAGAATGTACCTATCCAAGAAATACCTAGGTAATTTCACTGGCTCCCCACTAAAACCTTTGATTCTTAAGTAAGTGAACTTGGGAAATTGGATATAGAAACTCCCATTAACCTTAATTAAATCTATAGCCTCCTCACACATTGTATGGTTCTCTTTCCCTTTCAATTTAAAGACAAGCTTGGCCAGGAATACTTCTTGAAATATTATGAAGTTTTCAAAGTTTTTATTCTTTTGTAATGCAGGGTAATATTAAAAAATCTTCATGTCTTGAGTCCAAGGCTCATGTGGCAACCCCTCCCAATCTCTACAACCATAGACCAAATATAAAAAAGGTATGAAAACATGTGAAAGCTAGCAGTTTCTACAGATTGAGACAATTCCTCATGAAGTCTTTCAGCTATAACCTCGGCCTAGTTGAGATACTTTTCATCATCAAGGATAGCTTGGGTGAAACTATACATCCAATCCTCCCAAAGAAAATCTAGTGGATTACCTTTCACCCTATTTAGCAAGCTAATCATATTTCCCACATCCATTATCAGATAATCTTTCATAAGCATCCTAGGTAGGAGAAAGCCTCCTTTCTCTGGTTTCCTCAACCAATTATAGGGTATTATGCTATTTTAATTTTTCTTATTCTGATTGAACTCAGCTAGGGATTTATTGATAATCCAATCCCCATAAGTTTTGACAGTAGGGATTCTCAAGGTGACTAAGACCACTTGCCTATTTATATATGCCAATGCTTCACCAAAAGGATTATGAATGCATCTATCCACTTTATTATACCTATTTTGACATTCCATCACCAACTCTGGACACAGACCAACTTCTGAAAAACCTATAGCTTCTAGCAACCCATTTTCCACAATTTTGGTTGTCATTGTTCCCACCTCTACTAATTTAAACCTGCCCCTTTATTTATTCTATACTTTCTCCTACCAAGGTCATGTCTCACATGCTGGGAAGACAAATAATTATAGGGGTAGGCTTATTCTCTCTAGAAATTT
Organism: Chamaecyparis obtusa; assembly: GCA_027943335.1. NCBI lineage: Eukaryota > Viridiplantae > Streptophyta > Pinopsida > Cupressales > Cupressaceae > Chamaecyparis > Chamaecyparis obtusa. The sequence continues at coordinate 14,691 of BSBK01013418.1, read as the reverse complement.
TTAGTTTGGAAGAAGACATGACTAAAAACAACGAAACTTCTATAGAGTAGAAAATAAGCAAAAATTCACTGAAAAACTTAATCACTTATAATAGGCAAGCTTCAAATTAAGAAAATGATAGAAGAGGATTTCTTAGGACTTGCCATTTATCTTGTGCATAGCTTCTGAAAGGAGCAATTTACCTCACTTCTACTTGACTCTTGTTGGAGAAAATAGATGTTTTCACATACAAAATTAAGGGAAGGAAAAGACTAATGTGTGTTTTCTTCAACTCCTGGAAACTTATTTATGGAAACTTTCTTTTGTAATTATGGCACCCGCCAATTTTTAATGGGAATAACTATTCACATGTACTTATTTTTATTACTTGTGACTCAATCAATTGAAATTTATTACCTATCCTTACAATCATTTCCCTTAAAGCAAGAAAAAGATTTGGCAGGTGTCAATCCAATTTGTCATATTGCATGCTTAAACCTTGAACTTTGAACCATGAAACATGAGTTCAAAGCTTGAAATTCATGATACTAAAAAGTTAGAAGAAACCAACACAATTGGGACCCACTATCAGTATGGTGAACAAGAAAGATTAAACTTTGAACCGAGAAAAACCAAAGTTCAAGTTCAAGTTCAAGGTTCAACATGACAACCTTCCCGAGATGGAGAAAAGATTAACACAATTTATGACCACTCTAGAAAGACACAACAAATATTGAACTTTGAACCAAAAACTTAGGTTCAAGGTTCAAGGTTCAACATGGGGGACACACATTATAATGGAAAGACAAAATACTGACACCTTATGTTTTGAGACCAGAATGCCTTTGAACTTTGAACTAAAAAAGATCTAAGGTTCAAGTTCAAGGTTCAATATTGTAAAGGCTCTTTGCTTAAGTTTGGCTTGGACTTAAAATTTAAAAAAGGGTCTGCTTTATAATACATGCTACACACCCCAAGATACAATTATTTGAATGATTTGTGTGTAGTGTGGAGGAGTTATGTACAGAGAGGAGGATACAAAAAGGAAGAGGAAAAGGTTTATTTGTGAAAAAGGATATACAGAAGAGGACTAAAAATTGTAGAGGTGAGTTATGGAATGATAGTTTGAATTACGAGAGATTCCTTTTTTTTTTAGTTTTGAGGAATAAGATTTACTTCTTAGTTTCACATCCAAAGTTTTGAAATTAATAAAATAGAGTCTTTTTTATCCTTTTTGTGTTTTGAGTCTTTAAATAGAAGTCACTATTGTACTATTTCTTGCATCAAGTAGAGAGGTGTAGAGGGAAGGAAAAATAAGTGTGTGTGTGTGCGCGCAATGTGGGCATTCTAGTTTAAAGCAAACAAGTGGAATATTGCTATTTTTTGGGGGTTGTTGGCCACTTTCGTGCACACCATCTTGGTGCACTTACCCTAAACTAATCACAAATATATACAAGTTATAATGAGCAATATACAAATACATTAGCCTCTTGAATGTTTAATCAAGGATCTATGACATAGGTTTGAGTTAATTCTCAATCTATTTCAATCAAGAGTTGAATTAACTTAGTTTAGGGAAAATAATAACATGTCAAATAAGAATGAGTTCTCACCCAACTTCAATGAAGAGGTGAATTCACTTAGTTTAATTGAAACAAATGTAACTTCTTTCAATATTCTTCTCTTAAAAGTCCTGTTTAATGTACATTCTCTCTCTCTCTCTCTCTCTCTCTCTCTATATATATATATATATATATATATATATATATATATATATATATATATATATATATATATAACTTTAACTAGATAAAAATGATACCTAACTACTATTAATCATGAATTAAGACAATAAGTACATTTTTATACCTCACTCAAAATACAAAAGAATCGTTGGAAAAATAAGTTATTAAGTATGACATTATATTTGAAATATAAAAAATAAAAAACACTAACCAATGAAAAAATCAAAACAATACTTATTAAAGGACGCGGCTTAGCTTTCACAAAGTTTTCACCATCTGTTCTTCATGATCTACATATTTTGTTGTTAAAAACCACCAAAAATTTACAAAAAAAATGTTATATTTTCACTGATACAGAAAAAAAAAAAACTTAACAACTGCCTTATTAAATGAATACAATATTATATATAAAATACAATAAATACAAACATACTAACAAACAAAAATGTACAAAGAATCTCTTGAGTCTCTTGACAGACATCCAATAAAATTGGAACAATACAGAGAAGATTAGCATGGCCACTGCACAAGGATGACATGCATAAATCGAGAAAAGAATCTCTGGAACATGAACTTACGAAATTAGTACAATATTAATAAATATTAGTTTATAGTGTTTCTCATCGTCTGCAATATAATTATGATAAGTTTCCTTCGGTGGGGGAGAAATTAGAAGCAGAATGGCTTCCTTTGCAACCCATGCCACTGAATCCTTTGCTAGTGCTTACTGGGGTAACCAATTTGTTGTTGTGGAGAGTGTGCAGGAGCTTGCAGTGAAGAAACCCAATGAGATTCCACAGAGATACATTAGATTAGAAGATGAGAGGCCATCTTCAACACCACTTTCTTCTCTCTTGACATTTCCTATAATCAACATGCAAAATCTTCTCTTGCCTTCTGATAATCAGGAAAGATAGGAGGAGATGGGCGTTCTTTCTAAGGCCTGCATAAACTGGGGTTTCTTTCAGGTACTATAAAATTCTTCCAGAATATATAGTTAGAACCCACACATATTTCTGGTACTAGGTTTTGTATTTGTGCTGATTGTGTTGTGATCCTCAGGTTGTGAACCATGGAATTCCATCTTCTTTGATAGATCGGATTAGAGGAGTGGCTAATGAGTTCTTTAGCCTTTCCTTAGAAGAGAAGAAAAAGTATGCTCCACAAGGAGGAGATATTCAAGGCTATGGTAATATGTTTTTTGGTTGATAAAGATCAAAAGTTGGATTGAGGTGACTTGATGGGTTTGGCACTTATGCCCAAAAATCTTGTCAACTTAGCTATGTGGCCAAACACACCACCAGATTTCAGGTATTGGGTTCACACCTTCAACTAAACAGGTGGTAGTTGGTTGGATCAAATTATGTACTTACCTGCATGAACTCTAGCTACACCCATATTTAGTGGGGTCTATCCATATTGTAATGCCAGGACCTGACTATACTACATAACTCACACAAGTCATCCAATTCATCTAGGTATGCTTAGTCCCAAAGGTGGCTTAAGTGAGTCTTCGGCTTAATCCTATCCTTGACCCCAACCATTAGATGGGTTCGAGCTCCATATTGGTGCAGGGGCACCAATGATCTACAAGAAAGCTATGAAGACATTCAAGGCATGGAAGGCACCTAATAAAGATCAAAGGGCAAAGGAGGTCAAAGGGATTCTTAATAATTTAAACCACATTAATTATCATCTGTTGGCACCTATAATGTTTTAATGCCATGAAATGGCATTCAAAAGTATGGATTTCAATTATCAATTTGTAAGGGTCATTTGGATGTAATATGGACCATTAGTGTCCAAGGGTTTCTTAGGGTATTTAGGATTATAGGAATGATGAAATTAAGTCTCCTAGGTGTTTGGAAACCTTTGGAGTTCTTAAATTCCTATTAATAAGGTATTTAAAGCATTTTCTTAAGTTTAAGTTTTCAAATATTTAAAATACAATGACTAGTAGCCATTTAGGAGGGAAGTCAAATTTTAATGTCTGAACACTCAACTAATCCCTATAATTGATCAGGAGTGGTTGGGGAAGTTGCGATGAAGGAGTCTATTTGTATTTGGAACCACTATATGGGTAAAGACAAGCCTGGTGTATGGAGGAACAGTGAATGGAAATTAGAAACAAGTTTTATCTGCAATTTGTGATTTCTCAAGTGTATTAAAAGTCTTTGCTGGATTTCATTTTTAATAATTCAATAAGGAAAAATCTCATACATTCATTTTCATCCATTGAATGATTTGAGGATTCTGGAATCACTATCCCAAGCGTGAATGCTGGTATAACAGTGCCTGTGTCTGCAAAGAGGACCATGTCATTATTGTTTTGAGGTTTTTACAATGTTTTCTATGCGATCTTTGGTTAGGAACAAGTCCAAAAACAATCAAGGATCTTGGAGGACAATAACCAAAATAATTTAAATGTTTTGAAGACCGATTGCCATGATTGTTCCTTCACTGGTTTAGAAGATCACTGTTCCTGTACATTTTTATTGGTAGTTTGAAGTCTTTTTAGCATCCATTAGTCATTCCATGGATTCAAAGGCCTAGACTCCATGGAATTCTTCTTAACTAACCTTGTATCATAGTCTCTAATCATGCACATGTAGATGAGATAGAGGAAAAGAGTGATCACAGTTTGGAGAAAGGGTAAAAGTTAAGAAATGAAGGTTGCAGAAAATGTAGTCTGATGTGGGGGCCATATCTTTAGATTGAACCATTCAATTTTGATGTTCTTGGTAAAGAATGAAGAAAACCTAATTATTCCCAAACTCACTAAAGGGATTGAAGAAATTTGATCTGGTTAAAAAGTTATTATGACTATCCATAGGTTTATCCAGAGGGCAACAAGCTGGTGTATTTTGTCTTATTTGCTTTCTAAGGTTGAGTTAATGAGTCAAAATGGTATGAGAGGTTGTAGGTTGCAGGGGTTGGTTATTTCAAGGTTATTTTAGATACTTTTTTGGGGATTACAAGTATTTTTGGTTGTTCTCAATAAAGAACAAGATTATCAGGAAGATTGCTCAAGATTGAAGTGTTGGGTGCTATTGTAAACCCATTAATCATATGAATCTTTTATAATCTAGTATAAATAGATCTATTTTGTCATTTTTTTCCATTAGGGAGGGTGAAATCAAAATTTGAGTTTTTTGAAGCATAGTTGAAGCATTAAGTTTCTTGGGTTGAATTATTTAGTTATTGAAAACCTTGTCCACCACACTTACCTCTGCATGAAGTGGTATCAGAGCTTAGGAAAAGGTCTTGTGGAAGGTTTGTAGTAATCTTGAGAAGTTTGGTTTCTTGGATCCTTAGTTAAGCCCTTAGAGTTGAAACATCCTTTAAGGTGTAGCCTTGAGTTTATTCATTAGCCAAGTAGACCAAGAACCATTACGAAAGGAGAGGATGGAGATCTACCTACAAGGATGACCAACATGGAGTTTGCAAGGATAGTTAAAGAATAGTTGGCGGACAACAAGAAGTTGAAGGAGGCCCTTGAGAAATAAAAGAAGGAGAAAGCTAAGAAAGATAAGGAGATGAGAATCATGATGGAAAGGATATTGGCCTTAGAGAGAAGGGACAAGAGCATCCGAAAGGATGAAGAAGTTGAAAATGAAGAAGAAGAAGAGGAACTCCAAGAGGAAGAAACATTAGATCCTAATGAACTGAAGATGGCTAGGTTTTCTAAGGTCATCAAGAGTGGTGATGCAAGAGCAAGAGCTGATTTTTCTACGTATGGAGGAAAGATGGATGATGAGGAGTTGATAGATTGGTTCAGTTCCATGGAGAATTTCTTTGAGTGTGAGGATGTGGAAGAGAATCAGAAGTTGAAGGTTGCAAAGTCCAAATTGAAAGGACATGCTCTGCTATGGTGGGATTGTGTTCAAGCAGAGAGATGGAAGAATGGGAAGCCCAAGATTACATCTTGGTATACAATGATGGATAAGATGAAGGAAACATTTTTTCCCAATGAATATAGGGTATAGTTGTACAAGAAGATGCAAAGTCTTAAGCAAAAAGACATGGAGGTGCAAAGATATATTGAAGAGTTTCATAAATTGGACATAAGAGTAAGTCATGATGAAGATGTTGAGGAGAAGATTGCTAGGTACATGGGGGGACTTAGGTTCAATATCCAAGATGAACTTAGTATTTCTACCCCTAGATTTATTGAGGAATGCTATAAGATGGCCATCAAGGCTGAGGAAAAGATTAAGAGAAGGCAAGAGAGGCAGAGCAATGAAAGAGGTGGATCTTCCATGAGGGGAAGAGGAGGTAGAGGCAATACTGATTTTCTGAATTAGAATGACAAAGATAAGGAAAAGCCCTACTCATTTGATACAAGAGGTGGTTATAGAGGTGGAAGAAGTGGAGGAAGAGGTAGTGGAGTATTCATGGGCAGGTATTTCCATTATAATGAAGTGGGTCATCAATCTTTTAGGTGTCCCAAGTGGATTGAAGACAAAGGAAGAGATATGAGCGTGAACTTGGTGGAAGAAGAGACATGCAAGGAAGAGAAGCAAGAACCTATCTTGGCATCACCAAAAGAGGGAGAGTACTTATTCATGGGGAGAAATCATGTATCATACAATCCAAGCATATTCAGGTCCAATTGTTTGATTCAAGGTAAAGTATGTAGACTCATTATAGACTCAGGTGCAAATCATAATGTTGTGTCTCATGAGGTTGTTAGGAAGTTAAATCTAAAACTTTTTTTGCATCCTAAGCCATATTATGCTACTTGGGTGAATGTAGATCAGAATTTGTTGGTTAGTACTCAATTCCTGATTGAGTTTTCAGTTGGCAAGTATAAAGATAGGGTGTTATGTGATGCTATGGATATGAGTTGTCGACACTTGATCTTAGGAAAGTCTTGGCAATGGTCAAGGAAGGTTATTCATGATGGTTTCACTAACAAGTACTTGGTTCACCATGAAGGAAATAGGTATGAGTTGCAGCCCTTATTGAGGCATCAAGAAGAACCAATACTCATGTGTTTTGGGCAGGAGATAGCAAAGAAGGTTCAATATGATACTGGATGGAAGAAGGGTACACAAGTATAGTCAAGAGGCTATGATGATAGTCCTAATGATGGAGAGCTTTGGGACTTAGCCTTTGTGCTAGTTGGGACAATAAAGTGTCCTATGATGCAGCCAGAGCACAACAAGGGGGCAGAGAAGTTGAATCAAGGATTTCATCCATACAAGGGGTCAAAGATGAAGGACTTACATCCCTCTCATTGTCCTTCCCAAGGACAGTCAGCAAATCCATGTTTTTCTTTTAACAAATTGTGTTTGAATGCAGGGTCTTCTAGGAGAAAGGAGATTACTTTCGAGAATTACTTCACCCCTACCTTTCTGAGATCATTCAAGACAAGAAACTCTTAGGACAAGAGTTTCATTGATGGTGGGGAGTATGATGCAGGGGCACCAATGATCTAAAATAAATCTATGAAGACATTCAAGGCATGGAAGGCACCTAATAAAGATCAAAGGGAAAAGGAGGTCAAAGGGATTCTTAATGATGTAAACCACATTAACTATCATGTGTTGGCACCTATAATGTTTTAATGCCATGAAATGGCATTCAAATGTATGGATTTCAATTATCAATTTGTAAGGGTCATTTGGATGTAATATGGACCATTAGTGTCCAAGGGTGTCTTAGAGTAGTTAGGATTATAGGAATGATGAAATTAAGTCTCCTAGGTATTTGGAAACCTTTGGAGTTCTTAAATTCCTATTAAAAAATGTTTTTAAAGCATTTTCTTAAGTTTAAGTATTCAAATATTTAAAATACAACAACTTGTAGCCATTTAGGAGGGAAGTCAAATTTTAATGTCTAAACACTCAACTAATCCCTCTAACCAATTTGGAGTGGCTGGGGAAGTTGAGATGAAGGAGTCTATTTGTATTTGGAACCATTGTATGGGTAAAGACAAACCTGGTGTATGGAGGAATAGTGAATGGAAATAAGAAACATGTTTTATCTGCAATTTGTGATTTCTCAAGTGTATTAAAAGTCTTTGTTAGATTTCATTTTTAATAATGCAATAAGGAACAACCTCATACGTTCATTTCCATCCATTGAATGATTTGAGGATTTTGGAATCACTATCCCAATCGTGAATGCTGGTATAACAGTGACTATGTCTGCAAAAGAGGACTATGGCCTCATTGTTTTGAGGTTTTTGTATTTTTTTCTATGTGATGTTTGGTTAGGAAAAATTCCAAAAACAATCAAGGATCTTGGAGGACAATAACCAAAATATTTTAAATATTTTGAAGACCGATTGCCATGATTGTTCCTTCACTGGTTTAGAAGATCATTGTTCCTGTACATTATTATTGGTAGTTTGAAGTCTTTTTAGCATCCATTAGTCATTTCATGGATTCAAAGGCCTAGAATCCATGGAATGCTTCTTAACTAACCTTGTATCATATTCTCTAATCATGCACATGCAGATGAGATAGAGGAAAAGAGTGATCACAATTTGGAGAAAGGGTAAAAGTTTAGAAATGAAGGTTGCAGAAAATGCCGTATGATGCAGAGGCCATATCTTTGGATTGAACCATTGGATTTTGATGTTCTATGGAAAAAATTAAGAGAACCTAATTAATCCCAAACTCACCGAAGCGATTGAAGAAATTCATTCTGGTTAAAAAGTTATTACGACTGTCCACAGGTCTAGCCAGAGGGCAACAATGTGGTGTATTTTGTCTTATTTGCTTTCTAAGGTTGAGTTAATGAGTCAAAAAGGTATGAGAGATTGTAGGTTGCTATGGTTGGTTGTTCAAAGGTTATTTTATATAATTTTTTGGGGATTACAAGTATTTTTGGTTGTTGACAGTAAAGAACAAGAGTCTCAAGAAGATTGCTCAAGATTGAAGTGTTGGGTGTTGTTGTAAACCCATTAATCATATGAATCTTTTATAATCCAGTATAAATAGATCTATTCTGTCTTTGCATTCTATTGGGGAGGGTGAAATCAAAATTTGATTTTTTTGAAGCATAGTTGAAGCATTGAGTTTCTTGGGTTGAATTATTCAGTTATTGAAAACCTTGTCCACCACACTTACCTTTGCGTCACATACCAACCTAATAGTCATTTGACATGTGCAACAATGAGCCAAGACCATGTTTGAAACAAATGGTGCTCCCAACTACTACTAATTTTTTACTGAACCATAATCTAACAAACATAATAATTTATAATACAATATTTAATCACCACCTAACGAGGTTTTGATATATGTTTGGATAAATAGATTAAAGAATTACATCACTTAAGGGGAAAGATTGGCTCAAATGATTCTTAGTCTATTCATTTAAATCATACAATTGAAGAGTGCTTATTTCAAATTGACAATTTTAGATATAATATATAATATAATATTTTTATTAATAATTTTAATCAGTACCTAATGAATTTTTTATATGTGATTGTAGAACTACATTAGAGAGTTACACTACTCAAGTGGAAAGGGTGGCTTAGATGGTCCTTGGTCTATTTTCTGAGAACTTACATTTAAAGAGTGATTATTTCAAACAAAAGTTTGGGTCTGATCGAATGATGACACTAAGGATGAATTTATATCCACCTTGTCCTAGGCTTGATCTAGTTTTGGGGTTAAGCCCTCATTTAGATGGAGGTGCCATAACACGTTTTCTTCAAGATGACCAAATAGATGGCCTTCAAGTTTGCAAGAATAACAAATGGATTTCTATTGAACCTATTCCTTATGCAGTTGTTGTTAATATTGGTGACCTAATAGAGGCAAATGATACTTAAGTTTGGCTATTGACTAAGTTGTATCTAGCATAAGTAATTTATAATATATCTTATTAAGAATTTTAATTGCATTATAGGTGATGACAAATTGATTCTACAAGAGTATAGAACATCGAGCAGTGACAAACAAAGTGAGGACACAGTTATCTATTGCTATGTTTGATTATCAAGGGTTAGATGATGAAGTGGCTCCTGCAAGCAACCTTGCAAATGAAGAACATCCTCCCTTATATAGGAAGTTGAAGCACCAAGAATATATTAACTATTAAATGACTAAAGAACTCAATGGGAAAAACTCATTAGGTGACTTTACCAAAATATGTGAATAGTATTCAAGATAACTAGTTTGTGTTGTATGAATCAAATGGCTAGCAAAGCAATCAATATGATACCATATTGGGAGTAGATGGCTTTTTAGATCGATGTACAAAACTATAAGGAAAAAAATAATCATGTTACATTTCTTTGTAGTTTTCAAGTATACTATTGTAGATGCAATATAAAAAGCATTGATTTATATGATGCAATAATTGTTATCAAAAAAAGATATGTTGCTAGGGTGCATATGAGTTATTTCTTTCTCGCAAGTTTCCTATCTATGAATTTTCATAGTTATAAACCTCAATGATATTGTATACTTATTAGATGACATCTACACAAAAATAATTTCTAACTATATAATTGGGGAGGCAATTTTTTTTTTATAATATTTATGGAAGTATGTCATCATATATTGGACATGATGGAAATGATTGCAAACTAATCACAAATTCAAATAGATATAATAATACAACTCTACATTTAATATTATTTGATAAGTTAGATAAAACTACATTCAAATATATAAATCTCTCAAATGTTTACATCAAGGAGCTAAAAGTTTAATAAATATAAATTAATTTGAATAAGTCTCAATCATGAGAGAAATTAACTTAATTAAAAAAAATATAGCTTAAAAATGTAATTACCACCTATCAAGAATTGAAAGTGATGGTAACACTTATAAATTACATGTATAAAATAAATAATTATCTTAATTGGTCTAGTAAATTTATTGAATAATTACCAAGGAATATAAATAGATCATGGAATATGGGACAAACGGACACTTCTTATCGATTTAAAATAGAATATCTAACACAAAATAAATATTAGTAAATTGTGGTCAAACCCTTTGAACGCCCTCCGTCACCAACAGTGCGACACAAAATCTTTGTTCAACATTTAAATTATTAGTTCAATCACAATGCATAGGCAGAGTATTCAAAACTATTTAGTATACGCAACTTTATAAAAGATATAATATAACCACTCCCGAGATGGCGAAGCATGGTAGAAGCACGCCAACTATTTGACAAAATGTCTGAACGAAATGTTTTTTAATGGAGCACCATGATTCTGTAGTGGGATCTATGAGGAAGCTCTTAGATTATACTACCAAATGCAAGACGAAGGCGTACATGCTGACAGCATGACATTTACCTTTGTCCTCAAGGCGTGTGCTTTGCTCTCTGATTTAGAAGAGGGCAAGGATATTTATGATCGTATAATCAGAAATAGTTTCGAGGGAAATGGCATCCATAATTTGATCATCAAGAATAGGTTTGAGTTAGTAGATGTCTCTGTGGGGAATTCCCTCATAGCTCTGTACTCTAACTGTGCTATGATAGATATGACTTTCAAAGTCTTTGACAAGATGAAGAAAATAAATTTGGTTTCGTGGAACTCACCGATTGCAGGATATGCTAAGAATGGACGTGCCAGAGAAGCTTTGAAGCTTTTCCATCGGGGTATGCTAAGAATGGACGTTACTATTGTGAGTATAAGTCGAGCATGTGCTAACTTAGCAGTCCTCCAAGACGGAATGGAGATCCATAATTACGTTATCAAAAATGGCTGAGTCATATATAACTGTGGCAAATTCCCTCGTAGCCATGTATGTGAAGTGCAGATGTCTAGATATTGGAAGGCAATTGTTTGAAAAACTGTCTGAAAGAATGTCATTTCACGAAAGAGGACAGTTGTGCTCAGGAAGCATAACTTTTGATTTTCGAGCTCAAAAGAAAGTGCAGAAACTAAAAATAAAATCAGAAATAACAAATGTAAACACAGATCAGGCTACATCCACTTTCAACCTGGGATTCTCAGTTTTATTAATTTCTCACAATAGCAATACAACAGTCATAACATGGTTTATTTAACTAAATCTGGAATTAGTCTCTAGAAATCGAATGTGGAAGATGAAAAGGTTTTCAGTTACAATTAGAAATGTTCAGTGATATACTCTGCAAGAAAAAAACGTTACATGTCAGTGAACTAACATTCTCAATCAACAGCAATCATTACATAAAGACTGAACTTCATATGCCTAACAATCTCTCACTTGAAGACCAATCTCCAATAGAGAAAGAACTGCACAGAGATATCCCAGACTTCAGATTTATTGATCACAAAGAACAAGTGGACCTTGAGAAGATCTCAACATTTCCGAACTTTGTTCTAGCACACTATGAATGAGTTTTCACTTTGAATGAGTCTTTTCCAAATCAAATCGGAGTTTAAAAAACTTCTCCTAAAAAACTCAGGCACAATCAGGTCCATCGGTTCTTAATGAAATTTTCTATTTTCTGCAGACTCTAAATACACTGCCCCATTCTGAAAATTCCTAAATGCAAACATAACAGTAGATGCACCCAATGTCGAGGCCTTCACAATATGACCTGAATTTGAAATTCCACCATCAGCAACGACAGGGATCCCTCTCTTCGTTGTAACAGATGCAACCTTGTAGACTGTTGTTTCCTGTCCTATTCCAACAGCACAAACTTCTTGTGTGGTGCATATTGAACCTGATGTCATCCCATCTTTGAGTGCGTCTGCCCCTGCATCTATCAAATTTTTTAGCCTGGTAGGCAGTGACCACATTTCCCGCAATAACATCCAATCCAGGGTACGTCTTCTTGACATAAGACAACATATCTCTCTGGTAAATGGAATCCCCCTGTGAGGTATCCAAAGTAATGTCATTCACACCAGCATCCACAAGAAGTTGAAGCCTTTCCTTATCAGAGTCTGGTGTCCCAGTTCCTGCCCCCACAAGTACCTTCCCATCAGCTCTAGTAGAAGGGCTCCCGAATGCAGGATTCTGCCTAATTCTTTACTTCTCCCCATAGAAAATCCTACTCTTCATTCATGGCTGGCCCATCAATCTGCCCTACTGAAACCTTCTCAAGTTCATATTTTGTCAGAGAAAATGCCTGCTCCAAATTAGAAATAGACAGTGTTGACTCCAAATTTCTCGATTGTTTTATCCGGGTTTGCAACATGAACATCATCGACAGTGTTCATTTCAGAGAGGTTTTCAATTTTCTCATCAAGCTTAGAAGCCTTCAAACTTGCGTCCTCGACCTCCTTAAATTCCAGATTTGTTTGAACTTTTGCAGATTTTTCTTCGTCTAGTTGCTTAACGGGAATGTCTCTTATTTTGCTATCTTTTCGAGCCCCTTCAAGCCTCTGTTTTTCGTTCACCCTTCCAACCTCCTGCACAACTACAGGTCTATCAACTGATTCATTTATTTTCTTCTACTCTTTTTCAAGGCCTCCATTCTTAGTCACTAGCTCGGGATTTGCCATATAATTCAAACTCTGCATAACTCGTTTATCTTCACATTTGGTACGGTCATCATTTCTCTGCTGCACAACAAATTCCATCGATTCGCCCTTCACTGGTACATCGTCAACATCTTCTTTTGTTGTTGCACCATCGTAACTCTTTGGTGTCACCAGTTCTTTGTTGCAATCCTTAATAGAGCATCTGATTGTTTTAGAATTTTACAATAGCGTTTTGACCCCTCTGCAACATCCCTTACCCATGTGTTCTCTCCAGAATCAGGAACACAAAATAGTAGATGATTATCCTCATGGACAACAATGACATCAAATTTTTCTTCTCCATAACCTTCTTTACCATATTTTCCAATTTCTTTCACCATACTAGCCATAACATCTTCTACCACTTCATCTTCTACACCTCTGTCATACTCAAAGTAAATAGTATTAACAGTCTTTGCAAACAATACTTTCTGCTTTCGCGGTGTCCAATCATGACTAACGCTTACACCAAGATCCTATCCTCTAAAACAACAATTCTCAGACACATCATTCTTAAACCAGCACACATTATCGGGAACCCCATCAGTCCATCTTCTGCTATCACTACTATATTCCAATATGTCTATGAACTCCTCCATAACAGAATTGGTTTCAACATATAATTCATCTAAAAATTTCATCCGAGCAGCCAAGAAGTCACACGAAGGCGACGCTTCAAGAGGATAAATATCTCCTACTTCATCATCACTTTCTTAATAGCCATAGGACATAGACATGAGAGATCAAGCCCAATCAGGCAAATTTGATTCATTCATTTTCTTCGATATTCTTCACGATTTCCAACACTGAGATTCTTTTCCCAAATGCGATACTAATTGTTGATTTTGAGCTTAAAAGAAAGTGCATAAAATAAAGTAAAAATAAAATCAGAAATAACAAATGCAAACACAAAGATAAAAGATATAATTTTATATTGGTTCACCTTATCAAATTATATCTACTTTCAACCTAGGATTCTCAGTTTTATTAATTTCTCACAATAGCAATACAACAGCTATAACAAGATCTATTTAACCAAATCTGGAATTAGTCTCTAGAAACTGAATGTTGAAAATGAAAAGGTTTTCAGTTTACAACAAAAAATGTTGAGTGATATTCTCTGTAAGAAAAAATGTTACATGTTAGTGAATTGACATTCTCAACGAACAACAAACATTACATAAAGATTGGACTTCATATGCCCAACAATAACAACATCAATATCTATATATAATTATTGAAGTAAAATTAATTAATAATAAAATATCTTAGAATTTAATAATACTTTATATTCACAATTTAATTAACACTTTAATATAATTAATTAATATATTAAAATAATACAATAATACATTATATATATATATATATATATTTATATACATATATATATATATATACATATATATATATATATATACATATATATATATATATACATATATATACATATATATACATATATATATACATATATATACATATATATACATATATATACATATATATACATATATATATACA